>CAIGRR010027481.1:0-12416 GCA_903798365.1 Fraxinus sp. 1973-6204
TAGCCCAGTTTATGAAGATTCTTATATGATGAACTTCATGAAAATCATGACAATGTAACATCGCTTACTTTTTGCCTCTTGCAAAACAGTATCATTATTTCTTCTCAGGAAAGGGAAATCAATCTTTGTAAAAAATATAGATAAGTGTGTGTTTCCTCACCTTAAAGAATTGAGCAATCTTTCAGCGGCACAAACTTCTTGCAAAGCATCAGCAGCAGCAAACAGAGCAACGTCTCTTTGCCTCACAACCTCCTGCAGTGCAGGCAATAAAATTCATGATTTATTTGCTATGGATTGAACTCTAATCCCTACTGTAGAGAGAGAGATTAAAAGGGAAAAGGAAATCAAAAACGTATGAAGAATACATAGATTTATAATAATTCACCCTCAATGGGAAAGCTACAACCACTCCCCACTGCAAGTTTTCACTATAATGGAGACAATAATACAAGTTTTTTTCAGACAACTCTCTTTCGTATACAAAAATAGCCCTCTAAAAATCTTTTGATCTATGTAGAAATGTTAAGAGTGACCTAATATATGTGTAGTACAACCACTGTACCATTGAACCCAAAATAGAGAGAATAAGCGTTTGCTTGGCTAGGCTTTTAAGTGATTGTAAGCAGTGAATCCCAAAGAATGTGTAGCTAAAAGGTAGGTAGAAGTTGTGAGAATAAGGAATATGTGGTTAAAAATTATGTTTGACTAACTTATAAGTACTTAAAAAAATTGCCAAAACCATATGCTTAGGCTCCTTATAGTCCAATTTTTTTATTTGTGAACATTCAATTAACATACATCTCGTGAAAATAAATTACTTGATTCTGCTGAGCAAGGAATTTAGGTTTTAATCCCAGACATTATTTCTTAGCAACAATTGAATATATGCATGAATATCATGAAATATATTTTCTAGATTCTTGTACTTTTCCAAGCTTCACTAAGCTTGATCGAAGGGAGCTCCAAGACATTCTGGATTCTGCCCCTTTTCTGTCACAGACTGAACTGAATAATGAATTTGACATCTGCACATTATCAACCTTTGATATAGGAGTTTGGCCTTTGTTGGAATCCTTAACCATTCTTTTAGCCGAAGTAACATCTCTTCTTTTTGATGTTGAACTCGAATTGTCACCAGAGCTATCGTACCTCCAAGAACAAATGGGTGAAACCTGTTTATACCGATATAGTTAGAATGCCAGGGTTGAATTATCAATGTGCAGTGAAATCTATAACATGCTACTAATTCACGTTACTCGTAATATTGTATAGCCAATTTCCACCAATTTCTGATTTTAGCAAGCATGACCACCTGATTTTGATACGATACTTGGTGATTAAAATGCATTGCTAAACCTCATTATCAAAAGTTTATCTCGTTTATCAGAATATATGCTGCACAAATTCATTAATTACAACTCTTAAGTTTCAAAAATACTCAATGGTTCTCAGTTCTAGCCCTCGCAGCCTTTTCCATTCCAGTGCCATTAAATTTACTAATTTACCAAATATCAAACACCATTTAGCCCTTTGCTAATTTAAAATCCGACTCCAGAAAAATAGATAAAGAAGAACCAGAAACTCACATTTGTGCTATGACTACGAGCTGTTGGTCTAATTTCAGGCTTGCCAACTGAAGAATCAAAAATTTCCTTGACTCTCAAAATATCTGACTCGGTCCAGCTTCTTCTCTTGATGTGTGAGTTGATGAGGCCGATGATATCACACTATCTGTATCACTACCATTATCAACAGAACTTGGCCTACTTTTTTTTTTTGCTTTGGCACCAATATTACAGCTTTTCTTCTCAGGATAAGGTATCCCAGTATGGCATTTCTCTGTCTTGATTCCTCCTGGACGGGCTTTTGAAGCACTCAAAGAGCGGATTCTTCTTCGAGATCTACCCTCTAAGCCCTCACTTCCTTTTCTTAATGACTCTGAATCAGATAACGCGCGCAATCTTGCTTGAATCAGATGAACTTTCAGATATCTTTTTCTCCAAAATGACACCCTTTTCTCCAAAATGACACCCTTTTCGACAATTGAATCAACGTTAGATGCCTGGAGAAACTTCTCCAACTTTCCTGCTGAAACAATATCTTCAGGAGTTCCTTCACGTCGATGCCTCCCTGGAACAGAGGTTATGCCTCTAAGCAAGGGAACTGGAGTAGCCTTCTCTAACTTTTGCACATATACAAATTGCCCAAGTTTTAATTTGTTACCCAAAATCATCCCATCCTCTTCTTGAGGCAAAGAAACAAACATTTGGTGTGCCATATCTGAAACCTTTAAGAAAAATCCTCTAATAGGCCATAAATTACCTTCTTCCAGTACAGGAATTATGCTTCTGATTTGTAATAATAAAGGTTTCTGCACATCGTCCAAATCCTTTTCTTCCATTTCCATCTCTTCGAGAAGCTTTGCAAGAACCCCTTTCTTCAAAGAAACCATATTTATGCGAATAATCAAACATAGTTTTCTTTGGACTGTTTTGAGAGAAAATATTGATATGGGTTGGATCAAATGGTCGATATACACTCCCAAAATCTCAAAAACAGCCTGATTCAAGTCAAATTCTGGATTATGTTCTTTGATTATTTATCCGTAACATCCAAATGAAACCCAAAAAAGTAAAAAAGAAACGAGAAAATGGCGATATGGGTTTGATCAAATACTAGGATCTTAAATCACCATCAGATCATAGCATGTTTTTATTTAAATCTAAAGATGAAATTATAATATTGAAGGAGTCTAGTCAAGCTCCTTAGTGCCTCTCCTTTCGTTTTTCAGAAAATGAAAAATGGCTAAACTCGGTGAAATATGTCCTTAAATGGCATATTTATAACACATCATTAAAGTTTCACATTTGCATAAATCACCTTGAATTTTATTGTAGTAGATTAATTAAGTCACACATCTTTATTGAAGTCAAAAGAGAGACCTAATCGGACTCACAAGACTCAAGCTCCAATAGATGTTTCCAATTGGGTCAACTCTTAACTAATTGATATACATCTATTAATCCCGACTTACTCTACCAAAAAATCGAGATTGTACTCTTGAATCGAGTAAAAGTTATGGAAGCCAATTATGATTCAGTAACCATATCCTTCGACCACCATTTAACGAGTCAACCCTCGTTTGACCGTCAATATGTTAAAGTCNTTACTCTACCAAAAAATCGAGATTGTACTCTTGAATCGAGTAAAAGTTATGGAAGCCAATTATGATTCAGTAACCATATCCTTCGACCACCATTTAACGAGTCAACCCTCGTTTGACCGTCAATATGTTAAAGTCGACAAAATGACTTTTTTGTTCTTTAACATATATTACCCTCTAAGTCCCAATTCATAAGGCGAATTCGTTGTGATCACATCACAACTCCAGTCCAACAATCTTATCGTCGGATTATTGAAAATAATGCTTGTCATTGCTCTCTTAGATCCACACACGATTTTCCACGTGCATGTGAGATTTCAAAATATATAATTACAAGTGGCCCAATTCTTTTGTCAGTTGTTCACCCTCATTGGAGAAAACTAGATATTATGGTTTCATCAAATGATACTTTTTCTAAGTTGAATATTGTAGTTGAATTAAAGAATATTCAAATATTGTTTGGCGAATGCAACGATGCAGGTACTTCTTAAGATGAAATTACGAGAAATGTATGAACCCTCCACTACTTCTTTGGTGTCGTCTGTTGAGAAAGTTAAAACCAAAGGTCGACCTTTATAAAAAATCGACACTTCAACTAAATGGGGTCCTTCGTATTTTTAAATTGTTGACTCGGGTAATAATAGTAATTTTCGTAGCAACGACAGCTCCGCCAATGTTCCAAAGAAGGATAAAATTAACTTTAGGCGCACTCGTAAGAACACTTTATACCATTACACAAACATGTTTCCATAGCAAAGTCAAAGATTGCATATTTAACATTGTTTGATGTTAAGTCCGATTGTCATTAGGGTTTTAGGGCAGTGGCTAGTTCCCTTGGATTAGGAGGAGAGGCTTGGTTACATATTCGATGTGACCTTATTATTGAAATGAAATCTAATTATGATGCTTATGTAAAACTATATGGCAGCATTGAAAGTGTGAATGAGTTGTTATATATTATAGATTAATTTAATATTGGTACCCCATTTGATCGATGGATGACGCTGCCTGACATGAGTCATTTGAAAGCATCTCGGTATGGTGTTGTACTTGTCCTTCTATCTTCTAGACAACGTTTGAAATTCCTATCATTTCACTCTCAACCTCCTCTACCCTTAAATCATAAGATTATATCATTGAGTTTTGTGAATGACAATCACTTTTGTTCAGGTATTCTATTTTAATTATTTAACTATATATCATTGGTGTAAACTTATTGCTACTAATTTGATTTATCACTTGTACATGTCAACTTGAAGCCCAATTGCCCAATTCCACCGGTGGCGTATAATTGGTACAAATATAGAGATGATATTGCACGTGGAAGGGTGAGCACGTATAAAGCAAGAATAGGAACATTAAAAGAGATTATTGATACTGATATCACTACACAAGAGATTTTTAATATAAACTCTCCATAATTAGCACGAGTATCACATAAGAGGTCAAAAGATGATTTTGATAAACTTCTTACACGGTTAGAAACTTATTCAATTTGATTATTCCTTATTTTTTGTAATGAATATTCTGCAACATCAGGTTCTAACGACTGAGAGTGAATCACTATAAATCAGTGTGCTCTGTGTCTTTCTGATTTTCCTTTATTTCTTATTGTTATTGAAATTACGGAGCCAATTATTCAATGGTAGAGTTAAACGGTGGAGTCAATATAAGGGTAAAGATTTTGAACCTTCCTATTAAGGCCGTGACCAGAAACCAATATAAACAATTAAAGACAAGAGGCATCATATAGAATGACAGTTCATCAAAGAAAGGTAAGAAAGACGCCTTGAACGTTTTGATCAAAGTTCCCAAAATGTATAGCAAAACATAATCACCAATGAGATTGCTGACTTTTCACTTTAATTATCCCCTTAATGTCCGTCTGCATGTCCCCGTCACCTTTCCTATCCAACCCAACTCTTTCTCATTAATCTCCAACTTGAGCACTATCCAAAAAAAAAAATTCATTGGTCAATCAAATCACGAAGGAAAAAGGAAAATCCATTCCAAAGCTTTCATTATCTTCAAAATTAAAGAACACATTCACAAACAACCAATCAAAACCCAATTCGAAGAATAAAATCAACAGCAGACCAGAATAAAATCAACAGAATTATTAAATTATTGTTCTACCACAAACATAAACCTAATTTTTTTTAAGCTTTTCCGTCGACGGCAATACTACTTAAGTATATAATTCATTTCCCATGTGTTGATAAGTAATATATATCCAGCCCTTACATCTAAAAGTTGATTAAATATCCAGTTGCTCAAGAACTGTAATTGTAAATTTTAAATTTAAATTTTTTATTATATTAGGAGTGTAATTGTAAATTTATTGTGGTGTATTTATTGAAAAAATATTTTAATTGTGGCGTGATTAGAATGTAGTGTAGTAATTAAATTTTGTGATGGTAATATAATTACCCTATATGCTATTGTCTGCTCTATAATTCAATCATGTACCGACATGTGATACAATGTAAAACAAGATGTACATGTATCATGATTGATGATAGATACTGTTAGAGATAATGTTACAAATTTTGTAACCCAGTTGAAATAATCACGTGTTCTTGGAGGATTAAAAAGAAAAATGAAATTGCGCATTTTGGCAGCTGGGATTTCATGGTTTTTGGCCAAAAAATCAGTCAAAGACAGCGCATTCAATCTGCTCACGGCACCCAATTGTAGATGACTACGAGTAAAGTCAAAATTGCTGTCTTTTTTAATAAACACGCTTCCTTTGCAATGACCGAATTAGCCCTTGCTTCATTTGAATTGCCAGAAACAAAATTTTCCATTCGTTAAAATGTTTAATTAATTTGCATAAAATATAACAATGAAATAAAAAATTAAAAATAGCAAATGGTAGCTAGTTAGGGAAGGAAAGTTGGGTGAGTAGCTCGTCGAGCAACGATATCCGTTTATGCAATCGCGATGAGTCAACTCGTTCACTATCACTCATTAACTCGTCAGCGTGTGTGAGAGTCCGCTCAACTCGACATACCAAAGGTTGAGCTGAGCAACGCAGTTCACCCCCATTTCCCACCTCTATAGCTCATGGAGTTGTGTGTGTGGGTGTGGGGGTGGGGTGGGGGTGGGGGTGGGGGTGGGGGGGGACCATTTTTCTATTATCATAAGAAGTCAAATATATCTTTTATGTCAACATAACAATTTTTAGACGAAAATCGTGAGTTCCAATAAAATGCATCTAAATTATGAAAGGTTTATGTATGTACTCTCTAGCTTCAAGAATGTTATTACGTCTTTTTGCCCCGCGACTATCGATTAAGTGTCCGCTTGGCCCCAATTATTCGATATTATAATGAGAGGAATAATAATTTTTTGAAGAACATGTGATTAAAAAATAAAGAAATTTTTTTGGGTTTATGTGTAATATTATTTTATTGAAAAATATGAGGTTGATAAGAAGAAAAAAAAATTATAATTTAATGGGAAATAAAGGGGCCAAACGGTGTAAGGATATAAATGGAATTATAAAATTTCTAATACACACATGCTACTATTAGTTTTTCAACTCCATTGACCATAACTAGTATAAATAGATGTCAGCTAGTAGTTCAACAATCACATTCATTACAAAACAAAACATAGTACAAAAATTTATTATTCGACATGGAAGGCTTAATCCCATTTCTCCTCCACGCCGTGAAGAAACAGAGGCCTCAACATTCTTACCGGTCCCTCTCCGAGAACTCCACCCGCAGCTACCACCTGCTCATTGCAGCCGGAGAGTCGGTTGAGGGCTCATCCCACCGGAGAACACGATCGGAGTTTCAGCCACTGAGCATCAATTTCCTAGAGCAGCAATCGGGCTTGGAGTACTTTTCCCACGCGAAAAGTTTCAGCAAAGGTTATAAGTCCTCTCCTTCTACTGTTGAAAATGGCTTGAGGGATAGGGCTCCTATTTCTACCACTAATTTCAGGAAGTAAATGTGAAAAGGAATTGGAAGCCAAGTTGACGAAGATGTTAAAGTACTAGATATGTGTTTGATAGTGGTTATTATTTCATTTGTTCATTGTTAGAGTTCAAAAAATTCTTTATAGAATGGTAGTTTGTGCAGACGAAATGCTTTGGAGAATTGAAAATAAGCTTAGATTTAGATTCTCGAAGCACAAAATCATGTAATATTTCGGTGCAACGAAGTGTTTTGATTCATATTTCATATGTAGATATTAATGTTGTTTAAAATGTGTAATGATTTTAAAATTGTGCAATATATTCATTTTTAAATAACTATTTCAGCCAATTTTGCTGGAAAAAATTGCAAAATAATTTTTATTTCTTTAGATAAATGTGGACTTGAGGTTCCACTTCAATTTCAGCAAATTAATTGCTTTTTCGTTTTTATTTGAAGTAGACAAATTAATTTTGTTAAATGTAACTCTTACTTTAATACAAAAATAAATAACTTATTAATAATTATCAATAAGATGTTATTTATTTTTTTAAAAAAATTATTTGAAAAATACATTTGTTTAGAAAGTGAACATTTTAAGCTTAACCAAATATGCAGTAGTGCTGCATGTGTTGCCAGCAGCAACAAGGTCACTACTGAAACAAAATGCAATAAATCTGAGCACAAAAAAATTGTAATTCAAGACACATAATTGTAACTTGATTCCACAGTAAACTGATAAAAGAGGATTCTGGGTTTGAAGGGTTTTAAGGGAATGTTGCTTCAAGTTTGAAGTTGTAATGCAATCCTAAATTAGAGCAACCGAATGGTTATGAAGCCAAGAGAGCTTCAATTTTGGAAATCTGATCTTCTTCATTCTTCGGATTTGGACTCCTATTCGACTCCTCATAAAGATCATGCTTCCATTTCTCAACACGGCCAGCAGTAGGACGATAGGTTTGCCCTGTACTGAATCTATCTCTACCCCTGAGACCACTGCTGGCACCGTATCTCTCTCTCGATGAGTTACCCCTCCATGCCTCACCCCTTTTTGCCTCCCTCTCCCCCATGAATGATCTCTCAGGTCTGTCATAATTACGGGAGACATTCTCTCGTTCAACTCGTCTTTCATTGTCTGCTGGGAGATCTCGAGCATTTATGATTCCTTTGTCAGTTTTCTCGGGATCTGCAGGAATCTTTTGCTCTCTAAAGGAAGGCTTTTTACGTACAGGTGGTTTTTTATCAGCCTCCATTTCAAAGAACCCATCATGGCGCCATTCACGATTGTCTTCCCCATTATCTTTAGCTTTCTCGACCTTTTGCACTGTATCATTGACTACTGCTTTCTTTTCGATCCTCTCGCTATGCTGCTCCTTGTGATCTCTCCTCCATCCACGTTCTTCACAAGAAAATGATTAAATTATTTCTTGGCGTGAGATACATGCAACAAGATATAGTTTGATCATTAACTACGAGCCACCAGCCCGTGTAAGCAATAGAAGGCAATTTGACAATATTAACATAAAACTTTCATAAACCTTTGATTATAGTATGCACAATAAGTTCTCACAGCACTGTCCAAATCTTTATTAAATTGTCAAGTTCTTCACGTCTAGCTTTATAAACTACATTTTTTTCCCGGCTTGGAATGTTTCCCAGAAATTTGATAAAGGGCCACATGATGATTTAACTAAGATTTGGATAGTTTCGGTCACTGGGGACTTGATTGCACTATTATAATGAAACATTGAAAAACCAACCAACTACTAAGTCAATAGGTTAACAACTAATGGTACCATTTTTTTCCAATACGGCAATACGCTAATGCCCAATTCTCAGGTCAGCGTTACCATCAAATATTGAATCACATTTGACTATTTGCAAGCATGCAAAAAAGGATCACACGTTCTTGTCCACTTTTAGGGAAAAAAGAAACTACAACCCAAAGTTTGATGCCCTCCACCAATTGAACAAAACCAGCATATTATTACAAGGCATGAAGAGAAGACAGGGAAACTTGTTGTAAGGGGGGTGCTCATGAGAGTTGGTTCTAGAGAAAAAGAAAAAGCAGCTTATGAATTGGTATAGTTTAAGTTGCTGGTTTTCCATAAGAATTACAGTGGCCAACAGGACAAGAAAAAACAATTGTCCACTTTCTTGTTAAGCCTTTTCTTACTCGAAACAATTTCACAGGCTGTTGACAACAGTTTAACGTCCCCAATAATCCCTGCTAAATAGAAATGTACCCCTAGGAGTAGTTTCTTATAAGTTCTTCTCAATTGACAAATAAACGGGTATAACATAATCAAGCGCACTGGATATACGATCTTATACATGTAGTATAATGTTGAAATCACCGACCTCGTAATGTTTGTATTCTAACCACAAAGCATAGTTGAAGTCCATCAAATAATAGTAAACAGCAAAAGATTAGAAAAATTATATAAGCATTAAAATCTTACCAGTATCTGTCCTGCGACTAAAGCTTCTCACTTGCCCTGCACTACGTCGATCATCGTGCTGTACAAGACATGCATAGGCAAGCCTAATTCTGTTATGTAAACTGAGGTTTTTCTTTAAAAACCATCTATATCCAAGAATTATTCTAAAACCTGGTAACAATGAATAGATAACCAAGTGGTATGACATCAGAAATTTAAATATAGAAACTGAGGGAGTTGAAGTCGTAGGCCAAACAAAAATCCAAATTATATCCGCCCTGGGTAAAGGTTAGCAGAATGAGTAAACAACCAAATTATGTACTCCAGCAAGTTTTCTTTTTCATTTTTTTTCTTCCGCCAGTTGAATACTGAAAGATGCATGGAATGACCTATCATATATTACCTGAAAATTTTTTATTTCTTGTTTTTTATTTGTTTCGGACAAAGGCCAGGGAAGTTACATTGAGCGTAAATTAGACGGTTCAACTACTTTTGAGACTTCAGGATTCGTAAGATTTGATAGCGTTTTATAAATAACCATAATCTAATACTACTCATCCACCTTCGGTTGATAACTAACTTCTGAAAAGATTGGATTAGTTATTCCATTGGATGCTGTGCCAGTTTGACCATAAAGATTGCAATAACCGTTGCTCATTTATCACAGAAATATGGAGGCTTCACGAGCTCCAACTAAAAATATTGATTACTATCCAAAAATAAAGGACCTCAGAAATGAAACTGGTGGTTATTTCAAAATAAGATCCCAATAATCATCCAGCTTTCAAGAAAATAGTGGACGATCAATGATGGCAGGAGGAGAAAAGTCTAAAGAAGCTGGTATCCAAAAAATTGATAAACATAATACCACCTCATATGTGCACAAGTCGATGAGATGGAAATACAAGAAAACATCCTATAGAGCTACATGAGTATCTATTCCTACTTATAATACCTGAAAGTATGATTGTGACCGAGGTATTTTAGTTGGGTCAGAAGAGTGTTTGGTTTCATCATTGTGTCCATTAGTCTTGGTTTCAGATTCTTTGCTAACAGCTTGAGTTTGAACCTTAGATCCCTGTGCTGATGGAGCCTCGAGGGGAAATGCATCCTGCAGCCGACGTCGGTGCTTCTGATCCCGGTCCAAATGATCTTTATTCAAACCAGTGTCAGTAGGTGGTCTTTCAGTTGCTGGCTTTCCATCCCTCCTAGATCTCTTAGGACTAGCAGGATTGAAAGAGGGAATGGATCATATTCTTGGACATTTATTCAATCACTACTCAGGGCCAAATACTTGAACTACATTCTATGTAACAAATAATTCATTTGCATACCAGAGAATGTATCAAGAGCATAAAACAAGGTGCAAGAGAAAAGAGAGGTTCAGAACTATGCAACAGTCAGTACTAGTTCATGCAAAGCATTTTTGTTTCTTTTCTTTTTTCTTTTGGCAAGGAAAGAACAAAAGAAATGAAAATCAGGGTTAACATTAGAAATTATAATAAATCTAAGTTATCAAACCTAATGTTTTCTATTTAGGCAATTGCTAAATCGCGTGTCATGGGGTTAGTAGTACAGACAGGTGCCATCTACGGACCCATAACCCAAGGTTAATGAATCAACTTAGGCCAATATTATTAAGCATATCAGCGTGGAGAATCAACTTAAAAATAACATTCAGAGTTAAGAAATGGGCTGCTGGAATCACTCAAACATGCTGCCGACCAGCATAAAGCTAGAATTCTCCAACAATGAAAACTTGGGAATAAATAAAACACAATAATCCACTGATTTTATAGCTGATTCTTGCACTTATAAGCTCAAGTTTCTAATTATCAATGTACAAAATTACAAATCAAGTGGAACAACAGGCCAAGAGACTTCCGTCAATTTTTTCCTAAACAAAAGAATTCAAGATTTCTGAAAAACTCAGCTTTATTCATATATTTCAGGGGAGAAAAAATCAGAACCCACATGCGGCGCCTACAAATAACTGAAACTTTGAGGTTCACGCATTTAATCGAGTTTCTGTCATGAGACTAACAAGAGAAAAATCTTGAATCTCGTCTAGAAAAAAAACTAATTTCATTCCAAAAGCAGAAACCTTGACAAAAACGAAAAACTTTCGAGAGTCAGGCAGAAAATGAAAACGCAAAACATAAAAAATACAAGAAAATGGTGGAGTTTTGTTTACCTGGGTTCCCGGTCGAACCGTGAACGATAGCGTTTCGAGTCAAAATTACGATCTTCTCGACGCGACATTAGGGTTAATGTAGAGCAGGAAGGGTAAAATACTCACTCAGCTGTCTATAGACAGAAGTCAGGAGTGCGTAAAGCAGAGGAGGAAGAGATGTAAATATCCATTGTTAAGTTACCAAAGTGTCCTCTTGTGGGGTCTTGGTCCTTTTATTATCTAATTTATAAGTTAAGGGTGTGTTTAAGCACATTATTTTGGAAGAACGTATTTTGAAATATTAAATTGGGGGAAAATGTGCAATTGAAAAAAATAAAAAGTTATTGATATAAAAAAAAATATTATTTTATTGAAAAATATATGGTTGAAAATGAATAGAAGAATGAGAATTTCAATGTGACTCAAATATGGACTAATGAGTCGAGCTGAAATTTCAACGCGAGTCGCGGGCTTGCACTTGCTTGTTCATCGACTCGTTCACTGAAAAAGAAAACGCTCGCTTAACTTTTGAAAAAGGCATTTCTACTCATCTTCGCAAAAAAAAAAAAAAAATATATATATATATATTCCTATTCCTACTTACTATAAAAGAGTGGATCCGATTTTCACTGTTCATCTCGTGTCGTCCAATTCACATTAATCCGGATTCAAATCGGTTTTCTACTGTTCAACACCAAGTAATGATGAAATTA
>CAIGRR010027547.1:0-13928 GCA_903798365.1 Fraxinus sp. 1973-6204
GAATTTAGATTAATTCTTTGATTGCTCGTGTTTAATTATCTTTATGCTTGTGCATATTTTGTTGAATTGTTACAATTGCTAGTACATTGTTTAAGACTTGAATTTATTTTAGAAAAAGTTTTAAAAACTAATTCACCCCTATCTTGGTTAGCCAATCTTGGGTTTTTAATGATAAAAAGAGATTACTAGACTCCAAGAGCAATTGTTGACTGAGTTTGAAATGAAAAATCGTGGAGAAATCGAATAATTTTTTTGGAATTGGAGTAGCTCCACCGAGACAAACTATATTCTTCTCACCAAGGAAATATGAGCTAGCTTTTCTATTCGAAGTAAGACGATTGGACTGTAAGCCAGATGACGCACCAACAGTTCAGAATTACAAACTTGGACATTGTTGGAATTGGGTGCTAACTAGTAAAGAGCGGTAGCAAAGATTAGATCACAATATGATATATTTATCCCATAATCTCCCCGATATTGCCCATGTTGTAACATAGCAAGTCCGTATACAAACTGTCCAAGTCAAGATCATATGGATGTGGTGGTTCAAATTCCTTTTATTCAATGTCCTATAATAAAGCTCTTATATTCTTCTTGAATAATAATCTCAATGTTGATGGTTATACTGATACAGATTAGGAAGGAGATATCTCTGATATGAAGTCAAAATCCGTTTACTTTACCTTTATTTGAGGGTAATCTTGTCAATTGGAGGAGTAAGAAGTAAAAGGTAGAGGCATTATCCAGTTTTGAATCTGAGTACGAGTTCTAAAGAATAGCTAAAGGCCTTTATGATCTTTTGTGGCTCAAAAAGTTGCTAACTTAGATTAGTTATGGCCTGATCTCTGGTATGAATTTATTTCGTGAAAATAAAGCCACTATTGATATTGCACATAACACATTCCAACAAGATAATAATACACACACTAAGGTTGATTGATATCTCATCAAGCAAAATCTTGAATCAATCTCCACCTCTTATATGTATAACTTGACATGGGTGTGTGTAAACTTATGTAAACATATCAAGCTCATGATTGACTCAACTCTTGACCTATAGCACCGAAATATTTCCTTTCTTCTCTCGAAAGATACAAATCCCCAAACTAATTCTTTTCGCTCAAGTTTCTTGGGGTAGATCCTAAGTTGAACTTATTTAGTTCTGCACCTTACCCTATCTTAGTTTGGATGAATTTACTATCACAAGTTCACACTTCAACAAGTCGAGATTCTCCTATATTTTTTAATGTCTCAACTTTTAAGACTAAACTAAGCTACTTGTCTCGTATCAAATGTATTTCTTCCTTTTTTTTTCTTTTTTTCCAAACATCTTCTCATTTGCTTTCTATATAATTCATGTAGCGAACTTTAGGCCGATGACTATCAAGTTAGATGACCATACGCACCAAGTTTTAAACCCTTGAATGCTTATTCACTCGAGTTATACATGCTTGAAAAGATGATTTTATTCACACATAAGCTAGTGATATGCCTTTTTTCTTTTAGACATTTAGCCTCTAAAACCAATCCCTAACTCAAGACTTTCACCTCATCTTCGTCTCATTGGTTTTAGACAATCCACACAAGAAAAATTTCATTCATAAAACCCTTATTCATCTCAATATTCCCTTGTAAACAGCTCAACCACCTCCAAACTATTCTATAAATGGATTATGGATTAATACAATAGATATTATTTGGGTTTAATTTACTATGATCAACTCTTTTATAAAAAATGAGCCAAATCACCAACTTGACGTGTAAAACATGAATGCCGTGCACAAAAAATATCAAATTTCACATAAACAAGAATTGGCTAATCTAATTATATACTATTTTCACTATTCCTAACCCATACCTATTCTAATATTTAGCAATATTGCTGGCAAGGTCATCAAACCCACACAAGCACACAAACAATGAGCACATACTAAAAAAACTACTAGTGGTTTTTTTTTTACGAGCAATCACATAAAAAGCAGTAATTTGTACACAAATAGTGATGAACAACCAAAAGTGTCATGAAAATCCTGCCACCCCAAACTTATACAAAACATTATCCTCGATGCAAGAGCAGAAATAATCAAAATAAAGTAGTAAGGATTAGAAACTCCTCGGGGGTTGATGCAATTAGAAGGATCATGCTAGTTCGGTAGGTATACGTCATGATAACCGCCACTTTTCTTTGTTACTAGACTTCAATTTTCTGTTTCAAGAATTCAGAAAAAAATATTAATAATAGTAGATAAGGCTTAAATATTTGTAATGTATTCACACCTAGAAGAATTCTAATCTTCTAACATTAAGAAGATTGAAATCTAGGTGCAACCTTAAGAATGCATATCACATCAATGTGAGCTCAATGTAATGCTAGGATGTTAATGATGAGTCAAAATAAACTTAACTTAATAAGTAAACATACCTAAATTACTAGTGCAAGTCTTAAAGTATTGCATAAAATGTGTTAAAAACCTTATGAATTTCTAAATTAATGCAATCCCTAAAACTACTTGTAATGCAATAGTTAATCAAAATAAGGAAAAAGGGATAGAAAAGTAGGTTGTCTCCCATTAAGTGCTCGATTTTAGTCTCAAGCTCAACTTTTGCACAAGTGTATCATGACACTTTGAATATGGCTTTGGAGGTCGTGCTTATCTTGCTCAATTTAACTTTATTCCATATTACAACTTTCCTCTAAATTTTAACATTTCCTCGCTCCAAGTAGTATGATTTTTCCTGATCACCCGTTCTGAACTCAACAATATACACCTCAATCTCCTCATAAGGTTTAATCACAAATTCAATTGTTGTCGAGGGATTGCATGTTAATTTCCTCTTCTTTGAATGCTACTGATTCTTTTTTCGCTCGTTATGATTAATTTTGCAATCTTTTCATGCTCCTATTCTTTAAGTGGAACTTTCTCGAATTCAACGTTTGTATAAAAAAAAAAAACAGTGACATCTTCATGGAAAGTCTCATCCTCTTGTTGTATTTGTTGAAAGTCCAATGGATCTGATTCTCTTAATTGATGTTCATTAATAATCGGTGGAAGAGATAATCTCATAGGCAAATTACCAACGTT
This sequence comes from Fraxinus sp. 1973-6204, assembly GCA_903798365.1. NCBI lineage: Eukaryota > Viridiplantae > Streptophyta > Magnoliopsida > Lamiales > Oleaceae > Fraxinus > Fraxinus sp. 1973-6204. Next base: position 3,084 of record CAIGRR010027547.1, read on the forward strand.
ATGAAACATGCAAGTCACCCAGTTACCTAGGACAATTTCATCAACCTCACATTCCGCTTTTATATCTCGTAGTCTCTATCCTATAATAAAATCTTTCATAAGCATATCTCTCATCAATTTCTTGAGATATCAATTGTTGTTGTCTTATAATGAAGTCACATAAGAGCATTTTTTTTTTTAAATCAACCATAGTCATCAGTTATCCTGCTATTTTTTGTATTTTTATATCCTAAAAAATAGGGGAAAAAATACAAGAATACATGTAGATGTTTTTGAATCAGTGTCAAGATAAATGAAATTAAACTTGTTCACAGAAATACATTTCAAATTGAAACCACCATAAGTGTAGGGTTCGTTAACAAGTAATACAGTGTATTTTAAGTCCAAGTATCGTCCTACAGAGATTGATTAGTTCTATTTTAATTATCGCGACCTAAACCGAAACAAGAATAATGTGATGTGTTGTTTTTGACAAAATTATGAATAAATTAATCTACTTATGCCATTATGAATAAATTAATTAAACTAAATGCACTTCATACTAAATGCAAATTAATGTGTTTAACAAATGATAAATGCACTAGGATCCCGAATTCTCATGTAATAATCATTTTTAACCTTAATTTTACACGTTGACAACACGATTGAATTTTGACGAATCAATATTCATATATTATTTAACAATCTCTCTTGAGTAAAGTTAAACCAACTTTTATATATGACCCAAATATATTCCTATGATGGATGCGAACATATAAAAGTTCATGAATTTTTATAAACACTTAACGATTCACATAGAGTATATTTCACATATCAGACCCTATAACAGTTTATATATGTCAAGCTTATTTCCTTTCTTTCGAATGCATAAAATAAGCCACCAAAGTCACACAACTACTGTGCACAATAATTGTGGAGAAAAGTAAATCATATAAATTACTCAATATCCAAAAACGTGTTTTCAATGTCAAGTATATAAAAATAAAGATTAAAAATTCATATTACACAGTTCATCATTCTCCTAATACAAAGAAAACTAGCATAGCATGTTAATAAGGAAAAAACAAAAGAAAATTTGAAGAATTGACACCATACAAATAAAGCTTTAATTGAATTTTCGTGTCTTGGAATCGATCTTCGTGTTCTTGCCTCATTTTATGCTCTCAAAATCTCTTAGAATATGTTATAATCCGTGATAACTACTTCTGGACGACCATAGGTCTTTAAAAGACATCCTAAGATTTGTTTCCATAAAAGTTGGAATCAAATAAGGAAACCACAATTTTTCCTCCGAAAATACACTATGCTATAGTGTAGTACATTTCAATGCTATTGCATATTTCAAGTGAAATTCAGTCTTTTCGTTTTGGTCCCCAAATTCCGTTTTCTCGTTTCTTGGCCTATTTTCTCACATTTTCTTCTTTCAATACTTCATGTCTTTCGCTAAATTGGTCTTCGACTCTTTCACATCTTCGTTTCTTCTTCCGAGACATCTTTCATCTATTTACACTTTGGTTCTGAACTTTGATTTTCTTTGATTTTAGTCATTTTTTCGCTTCTTTTTACTAAATTCCACCATATTCATCAATGTTATCCTACAAAACATAATTTATATAGAATTAAGTCATATTTCGATATGTTTACCAACAATTGTTCATATTTTGTGCCACAAATAAGTGTATAAAACGCACTTATCATAATTCAATTTCCACTTTTTAAATATGAAGACCAACTGGGCTCATATACTCATGAGGGCTGTTTCTAGCAAAAACATTTTTATCTCACTTGAAAAATTGTGCGTTAGAGATATCTATGCACCAAATTTCTTCTATTAAATCTTGTATCCATGAGATTAGCATTAAGAAAGTGTATGAAGCCATACATATTTGTATCATTTTTAGTTATGAAATATAGGATAGTATTCCCAATTTAAACAGGCTAGCCAAATGTTAATATTCAAAATGGAGATGCAATTCGAAATTGAATAAAGGTAACTTAAATTAAACAAGTACACAGTTCTTCCGCACCATATTGTTTATATTAATTAAGAAAAGAAATTAATTTTTTTTTTTTATCAAGAAGAGTATAATAAATTCATGGTGTTTCAATATGGAACATAGTTCAATAAAAAAAATTACAGATAAACAAAGACAAAGTCGGTGAAAGGACTATTATATATTGACAATTCTTGCATTGTCTTCCCTTAATACTAATGTCAAGTATTGTCCAATTCCAATCTACTTTGCTAAACATGGCATCAAGTTCTTTCATGCGCCTTAGTGATAGAAACTTATTCATCAATGTGTATACCTATATCTAATTTGATGACTCTCATCTCTATCGTGTGTTTACATTTAATTAGAGTTAAGTTAATTAGAAACTGAACTAGATACTTATTCATCGTAGGATCAATAGCTTGGACTAATTCATTTTGTTACTTGTTACAATTTGTACACTTACGAGATGTATAATTGAAAATAAGTTTTTCGGCTTAAAGTTATTAAATTAAGTTTTAGTTAAATCTCTCTTTAGTTGAATTTTTTTTTTTCGACTACTTTTCTTATTTTTCTTGTTTTATTGTCAGTGAAAGGAGAGGAGCAAAGAAGTAGCAAAATAAATGATAATGATTGATCCCTACATGGACAACAAATACATGCTTGTAGGAAAAGTCTTCAAAATGCAATAAGTTGTTGATGAGGATGACATGCTCTAAAGAAGCATGGGAATCACATGTACCGATCTTCAAGTGTAAGGTGTGAATGCGACCCAAATAAGTCAAGATCAAGTGTAGCAAGTTATCCCTTATAGTCTCTTTTAAAAAAAATGACAAGGATGACATGCTTCTTCGAGATGTAATCGCCGAGCAGGATTTGAACGATATGATGCCCTTATCAATTATACACAAGCGTATGATATAGTCTACCTCAAGACTTTTTCACCAATAACATAACTAAATACTAACAGCGTTTTGTTGTCACCTGCAGCAAATTTAGACTCGATATTGCATCAATTTGATGTAAAAATGCCTTTCTTCATGGAGATATCCAATATGTGGAGGTTTACATGGATACTCCACCTTAGATAATGAATCTGCAGAAATAAATATAGAGCCCGTTTGGTACCGATTAAAATCAAATTAAAATTGAAAATATAGCCGTTATTGGGTCCCACTCGTCTAATAAAAATCAACAATAATGGTTAGTTTTTCAATTTTAATCCGATTTTAATCTCTCCAACGGGCTCATATTATTATTTTTAATTCTAGTTCATATTTTTCAATAGTAAATGACGATCACAAATACACGTTGCCTATATATGATACAAAATATTCTAATATTTTTACGTGCTCTAATAGCTTCATCGTCACACAAGATCAACCCCGAGAGCCCAAAGAACAAGAAATNTCTACCAAACGGGCTCATAGTATTTGAGTTGCAACAAGCATTGTATGGGCTTAAACAATCATCTGGTGCATGGTTTGTTCGATTTAGCATGGCTATAAAAAAGTATAGATTGAAGCAAGGAACTCATATAATACACTATTTTTTAAACTCTAGCTATAAATATTAACAATTTTAATCTCAATGTAGATAACATAATTATCACTGGAGATGATAAAAAGAGATTTCTAGTATCCAAGAACAATTGGCGGTCGAGTTTGAAATGAAAATCTCGGAGGACTCAAAATAATTTTTTTGTGGAATTGGAGTAGCTCTACCGAGACAAACTATATTCACCTCGCAAAGGAAATATTAGCTAGATTTTTTATCCAAAGTAGGACTACTGGACTGTAAGCGAGATGACACACAACTGTTCAAAATTACAAGCTTGGACATTGTTGGGATCAGGTGCCAACTAGTAAAGAGCGGCAGCAAAGATCATATTGAAATATGATCCATCTATCCCATAATCTCCCTGATATTGCCCATGTTGTAACATAGTAATTCTGTTTACAAGTTATCCAAGTGATGATCATATGGATGTTGTAGTTCAAATTCTTTTTATTTAATTTCCTCTCGTAAGGGTCTTATGTTGTCCTCGAATAATAATCTCAATGTTGAGGTTATACTAATGCAGATTGGGAAGGAGATCTCTGATATGAACTCAAAATTCGTTTGCTTTACCTTCGTTTGAAGGGAATCTTGTCACTTGAGGGAGTAAGAAATAAAAGGTAGTGGCATTATCCAGTGCTGAATCTGAGTATGAGATCCAAAGAATAGCTAAAGGTCTTTGTGACCTTTGTGGCTCATAAAGTTGCTAACTTAGATTGGTTATGACCCGACCTCTGTATGATTTTATTTCGTAAAAATAAAACTACTATTGATATTGTACAAAAAACATTCCTACAAGATCTTACTACAAACGTTAAGGTTGATCGACATATGTTGTGCATATAGCTCATATAGAGTGGAACACAGGTTTACTAGAAGAAAAGGCGATGCTGGAGTAGATTCAGGGAGAGTGGGGGTATTTTCTTGTACGAGCCCTAAAGTCTTGTATAGGCCAGGGTTAGAGTTAGTGTATATATATAATGATATATAACCTATTATTCATACGAAATAAAATATCTTCGCTTCGCTCCTTATGAACGTAGACACATTTTAATCACATTAAATCCTTGTGTTGATTTCTCTCTTTCACTTCTCTATTATTGCATATAAAATCCAACATCTCATCAAGTAAAATCTTGAAGCCAAGATAATTCAATTTCCATTTTTAAAGTATGAAGACCAACTGGCTCATATACTCACAAGGGCTATTTCTAGCAAAAACATTTTTAACTCACTTAACGAATTGGGCGTTAGATATATCTATATATGCACCAAATTTCTTCTATCAAATCCCTTCCTTCAAGGATCATCCATGATATTAGCTTTAGGAAAGTGTATGAAGCCATACATATTTGTATCATTTTTAGTTATGAAATATAGGAGATTATTCCCAATTTAAACAGGTTATCCAAATGCTCATATTCGAAATGGTGATTCAACTCGAAATTGAACAACATGAAATTGAATAAAGGTAACTTAAATTAAACAGGTACATAATTCTTCCTAACCATATTGTTTATATTAATTAAGAAAAGAAATTACTTTTTTTTTTTAAAGTCAAGAAGAGCATAATATATTCATGGTGTTTCAATATGGAACATTGTAGAGTTTATAATGTAGTGTACAATGATTTATTACAATTACAATGCGGAAAAAAACTCTCAAAGTGTACAAAATCGAACCAACCGACTCAAATCTTCTTTAACCTCACCTCCAATGTGTCTTGTAATATTGAGATCAGATTTGTGCCACACCAAATCATGCACCGTCGTTCACGTGAATGACAATGGATATACTGAGAGGACACTGAGAATTTTCATTGAGAAATTAACATCTCCCACTTGGTTCCCTCTCTATGCTCCCTATCTTCTGCTTTGCAAAGTCCAAGTTAAACAAGTGAATACACATATAATTATAGAGCAAAACCACTTGAAATCAAAATTCAAAACCAATGGACAAGTGCTATAACTAGGTGATAGAAAGTAACCACAAGATTAAATTCAACCATTAGATTTAATTTATGGTCAACAATTATACCAAACTACCACAATCATTGCCAAACACCCAGGGCCAATAATCATGTTCCAAGTGGATTTAAATAATCCACCTCACAAATCTTCACCTTGGATCACATATAATCCCCTACCAAATTCCTCGGTTACAAGTGGTATCCCTTAGTGTGGTCTTATTTCATCATTATCGATCACTCCAGCTCAATACATGCACAACAATTAACCATTATCAANAAGTGATCCACCTCACAAATCTTCACCTTGGATCACATATAATCCCCTACCAAATTCCTCGGTTACAAGTGGTATCCCTTAGTGTGGTCTTATTTCATCATTATCGATCACTCCAGCTCAATACCTGCACAACAATTAACCATTATCAATATTAAATATTGATAAATATTTATTGAACTTACCAACGGCAAGTATCTTTTTTCCAACATTTGCAGGGTTATCATTAGTTGCAATTTTAAGCAAAATCAAATCACCAAAAAATAATTTATTTTTAATGAAGTGATACTTCACCTTAATATGCTTAGAAATTTCATGATAAACAAGATTTCTACTCTATCAATGAACTTTGACTATCAGTAAAAATCAAAGGATTATTATTCAAGAAATTTAATTCACATAGAAGGCATTTCAGCCATATTGATAAGTGTATTTTATTCATTTATTAGGCCTTAAAAATATAGATATTTGATAATTTTTTTTAGCAATTATAACGTAATATATTGTATACTTCATTTATTAGGTAAAACTTAGTAATTGGAAGTGGAATTGAAAGAAAGAAGTGAAAAATGGTGAAAATGGGCGAACTCCAAAGTTCGATGACCAAATCACAAATATTCAATAGTTGATTCAGTACATAAGACGACACTTGAAAATTGTTAGGAGTTAATTGGATGCAATTATAAGTAAAAATGAATGAAATATAATCAAAGTATTATCACAAATCAATTTATAATCACACAAGTTATATTCAATATTTTTAGCCGAAAATTGAGAGCCATTTTTAGGATAGTAAACGTTTGAATTGAAAAAAATTATTTCTAGCAAACCTTTGAATTACCTTTCCAGAGCACTTTGAATTACCTCAATCGAATATCGAAACAGAAGGTTATAACAAAAATACTGATAAAGGGTGTGATAATGCCATCATCCATCCTAATTGCAATATCACATACTCCTTCCACATTGTGTGTACGATTCTCCCTAAGGTATACTTTCCTAGGATTAAAGTCTTTATAGTTATAGAGCCAAAACTTAACAAGACTCACATGAACAATGGAATTTGAGTCTAAAATCCACTCATTATCAAAATCAATATTAGACACATTCATAACATGTATGTTATTACGGGCATGGTCAACATCAGTGTCAAAATCTCGTGACAAAGTCATAATATGTAGACAATCAAGGGAACCACCTACAGCAACTAAGTTCTGATCACCACTCTACTGCTGTCTCTGTTTCTTCTTAAGGTCTTGTCAGACTCTTTTGAAATGCCCTAACTTACCACGATGGTATCATTTCTTGTTACTTTTATCTCTAGACTTGGATCTACCCTTTGATTTTCCTCTGCCCTTCTTAAAATGGTTATCCGTCGTCCCTTTCCCCTCTTTAACAAACAAACTCTGTTTTCTCGAGCTACCCATTGACTCTTTCTTAAGTTCTAGTTCCCTAGTCCTCAAAGTATCAGCCACAATATCTTAGGTCAAGGTATGCCTAGTATACATGATAACATTCCTAGCATTTCTATAGAATTCAGAGTAGCATTCAAAAGTATAACATCTAGATACTCATTATAAAATTTCTTATTATTGTGGGGCCAAAGATTTGATGAGTCTGTAAAAGTCACCTGAATTGGATTCAAGATCATTTCCTAGGTCCAGCTTAAAATTGAAAAGTTTTTGAAATAAATGAACCTTGTTGGGCAGAGATTTTTCCAAAAATATCTTTTCAAGTGCTTCACATAGTTTTTTTGAAGTCTTATGTTGTTCAACTTGCCCTACACATCATTAGATAAATGCAACACGATAGAACTATGTACAATTTCATTCATCTCAGTAATTTCATCCAATCAACTTTTAATACATCATTATAATTTTCTGGGTCGTCAGGAGTTCTAAAAACTCTTTCTTGAATTAAAATAACTTTCATTTTTTGCTTCCAAATGGAATAATTTCCCTTATCATTGAAATTTAATAATTCAACTTAAGAAGCTATAATAGCAAATAATGTTTTTTTCCCGAAAAGATTGTAATCAACGTAAATCCCACAAACAAATGTGAGTTCAAACCAATTTATGTATAAGGCCCTATTTGATAGGGTAAGTTTTCCATGGAAGATGAAAAACTTTTTGTCATCTTCCACTTTTTAGAGTGTTTGATAGGAAACATTTTCTAGGTAATTGGTTTTCCACCTTTTATTAGTTTGCCATATTTTCTTGCTTTTTGAGGTAAATCAATTCCTACCACTTTGATGGGAATTTGTTTTCTAGGTAGTTTTTTTCTTTTTGGCAATGGAAACAAATTATATTCCAAACTATAACAAATTATATTCCTTTAATGGATAATTCTCATGAGAAATAAAGCTAAATGAACACCAAAAGATCAAAAATTTCAATATTTTTCAGGTGAAAAATTATATCAATCAAACACAATTAATTGATAATTCTCAGTAAAACAAGTTCTAGGTAATTCAATTCCATATGATTCATTTTCTTTCCACCCAAATTTCATTCTTACAATCAAACGAACCCTAAATGATTTTCCAGATGACACAAACGATGATATCACAACAAGTAACATAGAGACAATATTACAAGAGTCAAATGTCAATATAATAGCAAATAACACAAAATCTCAATTGTAATTTGAGAGGGTGTTAGAATGCACAAACCGAGTGAACGAATTTGTCGATCGTATTTTAAAGAGAGGTACGAATCTTTTATAGATTCCGACCACCACAAGATACCTTAAATCATCCAATGGATATAGCAACCACAGGAACCACCACATGCATCCAATGGAAAAGCTTTCCCACTTCACCTTTCTACTCGAAGCTATATATGCCTCCACAGTTCACCAAATTGAAATCCAACACCATCAGGAGGTTAGAAATTTCTCAAGGAACAATCTAAATTTTTTCACCATCGGCGACATCTCATCAACGTCCCCTTTTAAGCCAGATTTTCCATCTGCATATTTGATTCATGAGATACCAATCTGTCGACATTTGTGCTTTACGCGTGGTACTTGCTACTTCTGCTTGTTGTCTAGTATGTTAATAGTTATCGTTCATCCATCGGAAGCGTATATTTAAAATATGGATTTGACGCTTCGATTAAAACTGTTTTCGAACAAAACCGAACGCCTTCGACTTCCAATCCGATTTTCAGGTTGTTGTGACACCTTCTACCACTAGTCTAATCTCTGATTCCATTTGTAGAGTTTATAATGTAGTGTACAAAAATGATTTATTACAACTACAATGTGGAAAACAAACTCTCAAAGTGTACAAAACCGAACCAACTGACTCAAATCTTCTTTAACCTCACCACCAATGTGTATGTGATGTCGAGCTTAGATTTGTGCCATAGTACCGGATCATGATCGTCCCACGGGGATGGTAACGGATATTTTGAGAAAAGAATCCATCGGAGACCACCAATAATTTTCACCAGAGAAATTCACCTCTACCATTTGGTTCCCTCTCGATGCTCTCCTTTTTGTTTTGCCAAATCTAAGTGAAACAAGTGAATACACATATAATTATAGAGCCAAAACCATTTGAATTCAAAATTCAAAACCAATGGACAAGTGATATGATTAGATGATAGAAAGTAACCACAATCCTTGCCAGACACTCAAGGCCAATAATCATGTGCCAAGGGGATTTAAATGATCCATCTCACAAACATTGTTCAATAAAAAAATAGTACATATAAGCAAGGAAAAAGTCTGTGAAGAGGTATCTATAATATATTGACAAAGTTCTTACTTTTGTCTTCCTTTTATACTATAGTGAAGTATTGTCCAAATCCAATCTACTTTGCTAAACATGGCATCAAGGGCTTTCATGCCCTTTAGTGATAGAAACTTATTCATCAACGTTAATAGGGACAACTTCTCCCAATTCTATAGGAGTTGACATTTCAATCTTCAACACAGATCATATTCTTCTCAGTGCGGATGAGAACATTTCCATTCCTTCATAACCTTTATGTCCCAGATTTTTTTGCTTTCATCCAATCGTGTTTGGTCTCATCTGCAATTCATATACTTCTTCATTTGCTAAGATCTCAATGTTCACATTTTTCATATCCATATTGGCATGATTATTGAGGCCTCGTCCATTTTTTCATACTTCCAAGTTGATTTTAGCAGAACCTTTTCCATACAACGCCATGTAAGGAAAGGTACCACCGATTTGTAGGAAAATATATGTTCATCTTGAAAAAGAAATGCTGCTATGTATCTATGTATGTATGTATGTATGTGTGTGTGTGTGTGTGTGTGCATCGCACGAGAATCGCGCATGTGTCGCACATTCATCGTACATGGCTATACTAGGTTTTATTAAATTCCTGTTCTAGCTTTGCCCATTGAAACAGTTCTATGCATAAAAAATTTCAATTGAAACCCCTTCGATGGACCGGATCAACCTATTTTTGTTCACCGCTTCTAATTAATGTAATTTTTTTTTCTTATTTTAGTAAGTTATAATAAAGTTTTACTTTTAACCAATATAATATACTCCCACAACCCAACTTGTTCATTGGATAAACAGTAGATGTAAGAGGTTGACCTGCTCTATTTCTGATACAGTTAATGGACTCGGAGTGTGATGTGTGCCGATGATAGACACCAACTAAAAGTTGGACCCCCCATCAAGGCTACTACAATATGATACTTATAAATTATTTTAATAAAAATTTCAACATTATCTCCCCTGTAACTTGGACTAACGAACCTGTAAAAAATCTTATACAACTCCCAACAATAGCATCATATCAATGCTAATTCATGATTATATAACACGGTATAGAGATAAGTCGAATTCTCAAACTTTTACGATGAACATAACATCAACTGTACATATGGATGGAAAATACATAGTGAGCCCTTATAACTACTACAAATGATGTGGAATGACATCTAAAAATGAACATGAGTCCCAAAACACTGACTACATGCTCTAAAAAATGAGTCATACTTGCTAACTTCGTCGGTGGCTTTGACTTCAAATCAAGGCTCAACTCCACAAGATGTCCAAAA
>CAIGRR010027584.1:0-17247 GCA_903798365.1 Fraxinus sp. 1973-6204
TATAATTATTTCTAATCAATTTTTTCAAGTTTATAAGCAAGAATCTTAATTTAATTCTACTCCCTCTTTCGAGTACCGAGTAAAAATTATTCCTATATTTCAGTTCCAATATCTCTATTTCAAATTAAAATTTAAAAATTATCAAGTTCATGGTTCTTATGTAGAATAACTTCAAAGATTTTATACTTTCTCGAAACCTATAAAATCTAAGTTATGTTATTCTATGATCAAGTCTAAGGTTCCCTCTCTCGAGTGCCGAAATTTAGACAATTACTCCCTATTTGGGGTGCATTGTTTTCAGCTGAGTAGAAGAAACATGACCGTTAGGGGCTATGCGTGGGTCCCAATTGTGAGAGAAATAGTCAAAAATGGTGGCTTGATTTGATTTGCAATGGTTGGATTGTGTTCAAAAAGGAAGAGATAATGCTCAACAAACAGGGGCTTAATTAATTCAATTAGTAACCAAATAATTGAAAGCATTAAAATCAATAACACAAATAAACGAAATGGAAAATTTCAAGGAAATAACTAAATAAAATTAAAACATAATCTCAAGTTGGTTACATCAGACCTTAAATTATTAATATAGTTCATGATAGATGAAAGAGACATGATCAATTCAGAAATAAAAAAAACATGGAGGAGAAAGGAATTAAAAACTGGTTTGGAGCTTGAATTCTTCTTTTCGTTATTGCCTCTTTTCTCTTGACTGATTCTTTGCCTCTTGCCTTGTTGAATTTTCCGGTTGAAATTCCTTTTCAAAAGTGTCCTCTTAATTGGTATTTATATCATCTTGAAGTCTTAAGAGGAGTTGGGGTCGGATTGGGTTTAAAAAGAATCCCAAAATTTCAGAACTCTCAACCAGCCCTGCGGCTCTGGATTGTTGAGAATTCAAAAACCAGCGAAAAAATCAACATTGCATGTCCTTCAATATTTTTATCATAACTTTTTCTTCTTATATCCGATTGAGGCTATTAAAAATGCATTGGAAAGATAACTCAAATAGACTATAACTATATTAGAAATAGTTCTTTTCCAATTCAAACGTTTATTATGTCAAAAATTGGTCTCAATCTCTGGTTAAAAATTTGGAATATATTTTTAAAAATATTTTGATCACACTTCACTCTTTTTTGACTTCTAATTGCATTTGATTGACTCATACCAATCTTCAATTATCGTTTGGTGGTCCGAATCAACTGTTAAAAAGTTGCAATTGAGTCCTCAAACTTTGAATTTAACCATTTTTGTCGTTATTCACTTCTTTCTTTCAATTTATCCTCCAATTATCGAGTTTCGCCTAATCAACATCAACTTCTCCTTGATCCATACCAACATAACTCTTTTTCTCCAAGTTTTATACCATTAACACCAGTTCACCTAACCTATAAAACAATATAAAAACACAAATCAAAACATTATAAAACTCTAAGAATCAAACGAAATATCAAGATTAAGTACCGTTAATATGATGAGTGAGACACACTCATCACCTATTGATTTATTTGATAGTGAACATGCCATACCTTGTAAGCCAATCCCATTTTGTTTGGAACTTTGAACTGGAAGAAATCCTTATATGCTGTTGTTTCATATTGTTGTAAGATAAGGAACACTTGCTGCCATTGCATAGTTTTACATGTTTGAGTTGATCTTTCAATTGAATGCAACAGAAGTATGGTTACTATGTGATATTCTTTGATGCGCAGACCATGTTAAAAGTATAGTATGTAGAGGACAGATTTTATCAGTTGCATTGTTCTATTATACATGGATTTGGGTGTGGATGTCAGATGCAAGTATGCCTCATTATTTAATAAAGAATACACGTAAAAAATATGAACCTTGTCTTTGTGAAGCTCTTATAATTTATTGTCCTCCACCCCACCCCTCCCCTTCCCTCTTCTCATTTCCTCTCTAGTCGTGGAATACAGTTCCTTCCCTTGTCATTTGAGGCCTAGGGAATGACTAATCTCTTCCTCTAGATTTTCATTTTGGACTTCTTTTTTCACTTGCCACTTAATTAGATTGTATTTGTATTATGACAGAGGGCAGATGCATCTACTGACTGGAGAGAATTCGCAACTCCCGAGGGAAGAAAGTGCGTTACTTAGTGTTTTTTAATGTATTAAATTGTTTATAGTGCAGTTTTTGAAGTCATGAACAATCACTCATCCTCTTTGTTTTTATGAATATTACAGGTTTTACTATAATAATGTTACCAAAAAATCAAAATGGGCGATTCCAGATGAACTGCAGGTGGCTTAAGGCTGACAAGCCTTATACTAGTCATATTATAGTACAAAAAAAAAGACTTTACCATCCTTTTTGGAGGTTTATCTGATCTTGATTTGTATACTTGTATGACAGTTGGCTCGAAAAAGAGCAAAGGTGGATTCATATGAAGGAACACCAACAGTAAAGGATGTAAATTCTAATTCTTCAGCTGATGTCACTGTTTCTGGGGTCAAAGCATCAAACCACAATGCAAATAATTCACCTTTCCCAGCTGATAATGTTGAATCAAGTCCAATTCCAGTTGTACCTGCAGCTAATCCACAATGCACAGTGACTTCTGGGTCATCAAGCATACCTCTGGAAGTTTCTTCTGAGAAAGCAGATGCAACTGGACTGCAAATGACTTCTGAAGCTACAACATTAACTGCTGTCTCTGACACAGCTGGGACTACTCAGGCCATCACACCAATGTATTGATTTTTTTTTTGTATGTTGTGGATATTATATTATTGTAATTAGCAGTAATCTTAGTTTACTTTCAATGATCCTTACAGGAGAACCTCTGATAATACGCCATCTCAGGATGCCCCAACTTCTACTGCAGATGCAACTTCTCCAGGGAATATAGAGGTGCATCCTGGCTTTTTTTTCTTGTTATGTTTATATATAACAGTGGGCAGATGCATCCAGTGCCATGTATATTCTGCTGCAAAATAATCTGGTCGAAGCATTTACAGGAAGCAATGGAAAGTGAAGGAATTTCTGGAAGTGGAAGCATTAATGTACCAGAAGAGAAAAATGAAGAGCAGGGACCTATAGTCTATGAAAGTAAACTGGTAATGTAGATTAGTTCTTTATTTTTGTATCATTGGTTCTTTGTATTTGATTGGGTAATCTAGTTGGAGATGGTATCAACAGCTAGGTTATGTACTCACAAAATTTCCTTCCTTTCTGGGTTTTTTCTTCAGGAGGCGAAGAATGCATTTAAAGTTCTTCTGGAAACAGCAAATATTGGGCCTGACTGGACTTGGGATCAGGTTTGCTGCTCCCGATGCACATATTTATTGATTTAAGTAAAACCCTTTAACATGATTAATGAATTCAATCAGGCCATGAGAGCAATAATAAATGATCGAAGATATGGTGCTCTAAGAACCCTTGGAGAGCGAAAACAAGCTTTCAATGAGGTAAATCTTCAGTGAAGTTAATTTCTGCTTGTAATTTGTTTGTCATTGATTGTTCGACTGGTATATATATTGCTTCTCACTTCCATCATCTGGCGCTTGATTAAGAATATTTGTGATCTATGTTCAGTTTATGGGACAGAAGAAAAAACTGGAAGCTGAAGAGAGGCGTGCTAGGCAGAAAAAAGCACGGGAAGACTTCAAAAAAATGTTAGAAGTAAGTTAAATTGCTGCTGCATACTATTATTATTATTTTCCTTTTGTGATTTCGCACACGGGGAGTTTCTAACTTAAATAATTTATTTGCTTCCCTTTTGTTCACAGGAGTCTAAAGATCTGACAACATCAATAAGATGGAGGTCCTTCTCCCTTTACTTATTGTTGCTGTTGAATATCAGATAATAATGTTATGTTGGAATATTTGATGTTTAGTGAGGTCTGCATTTTACATGTTTTAAGATGTTGTCATTCTTATTAAAGTGTTTATAATTCTCGCAGCAAAGCAATATCTATTTTTGAAAATGATGAACGTTTCAAAGCTGTTGAACGAGCTAAGGATCGTGAGGATCTCCTTAAAGACTTTATGGAGGAACTTGGGAAAAAGGTAGTGGGTAATGAGGGGAAAAGCAGGCCTGGACATGCTATATTGAATTTCAGTGTTCAATTTCATTGTGTTGAACTGGTCTACTTCTTTCATTTGTTGCAGCAATCCCATAAAATATTGGCTTTTGAACCATAATTTCTTAAAATTTTCGAAAGATCTTGGAGATGCTACTCAATTTCTTATGAAAGAAATGTTTTTTTTTTCAAAATTATACACATGTTTTTTCCCCTTCTTATTGATATGATTTTTAAAACGTGGATAATAAATGTACATGTAATATATCATTTCTCAAATACCGGGTATGGCATTTTTATTCAAATTGAACTTGGTTGCTATTTTTTCCCATCCTTTATGCTTGAAGAGGGAAATTTATTTCCTGGTGGGGTTGGGGAATTGAATTACTAATACTGCCTGCGCTTGTTAAATTCTAATTTTGACCTATCTTTGCTTGAGACTCTAGACAGAATTTAATCAGATAATTGCCATGCCTTTCCCACCAACCAGTCCCCCTGCAGCCCCACCACAACCACCATAGTCATGCCACCACCACAGCCTTGCATCACAATGTACTGCAACAACTTGGAATCTCCCTCCCACAAGTCCAGCATCAGAGGCTCAAGTAACTGAAGAAATGAAATACCAAATCCCCAATCAAATCTTGCCTCAAATGAAATTTCACAATAAAGCAGCACAGAACTAGTCTCTAATTCTCATTTTCAGACTTCCCACTCTGTCGCCAATAAATCAGCACAAACTGACCAATATCAAGAAAACACCTCCATTTTGTAATAAATGATCTCCTCAAAAATCATATTTATCAACTGGGGTGGGGGTAAGATGCCTGCTGCTGGGGGTTTTGTGGAGGGGAGGTGCAAGGCCACAGGTTGGGGGGACTTCCAGGGGTTGGAGAGAGAGATTAATATTTTTTCCTTCTTTTCCTTTCAATTATGCCCATGCAATTTATCTAGATTTAATCCATGGGAGGAAGTACGGACAGCTGACTGCCAAAAACAAGATTTACTTCTTGATTGTGGGTATTCATTTGAAAAAGTGACCACTCTAAATGTATCTTGTAAATCTGTTTTGGTCACTTTTTGATTGCATCACAAATTTTTTTATGCTTTGAAAAACCTGTGACTTTGTTTTCTCATATTGCAATTTTGGTTAGGAGCGGGCTAAGGTATTGGAGGAGCACAAACACCATAGAGTTGAATACATAGAATTTTTGAAATCGTGTGACTTTATCAAGGTATCTTTTATTGAGGGATTCTAAATTTCTTTTAAGTCCTCTAAATTTTCATATGAAGATCCAAGTTTTGCTTATTGATTACCTTTCTGTTCAGGCAAGCAGCCAGTGGCGAAAAGTTCAAGATCGCTTAGAAGCTGATGAAAGATGCTCCCGCCTTGAAAAAATTGAACGCTTGGAAATCTTTCAAGTACTAGTTGTTCTTTCAATCCTATTAACTATAGTTAAGTGTCGTTGCACTAATACTGCGGTCAGTTTTGTAATTACTGTACTGGCATGTATCAGGAGTACATACGTGATTTAGAGAAAGAAGAAGAGGAACAAAGAAAATTACGAATGGTAACTGAGTGAGATTTTTCAGTGGTTCTAATAGAATTTCTTTGTACTTGATTTTTGTGATAAAATTTCTTAGTGAGATTTTTCTGTGGTTCTGTTAAAATTTCATACTCACCTCTCTCTTGTGCACTCACGCTAATACAACAACTAACTTAGGAGGAAATGAGGAAGGCTGAACGTAAAAATCGTGATGAATTCCGGAAGCTGATGCACGAGCATGTTGCTGATGGCATACTCACCGCCAAAACTCATTGGCGTGACTATTGCATGAAGGTTATTTTTGTTTTGCTCATGGGAACTGTTTGGACAAATAAGTTGCCGTACATTGTATCTGAACTTCATCATGGTTTCAGGTTAAAGATTCACCTGCATATCTGGAGGTCTCTTCAAATACTGCAGGCTCTACAGCAAAAGATCTATTTGAAGATGTCATAGAGGACCTTGGAAAGCAGGTACACAAAGTTATCTCTTTCATCTAACTGTTGGCTATATGGATAGGTTTCTTGAAAGTTACATAAGTTTATTCATCTGACCTACAGCGTATAAAGGCTGAGAACATGTTATCTTGATTCCTGGTTTATGATCTCCTTACCATGGTGCTGAAATTTGATTTTCACCTATCAGTTTCTCAGAAGCCCAAGCTCTACGTAGCTTGCTATGAACACACTTTTACTGGTGGCATTTTATATGTTGGAAAATTATGTGCTATTAGAACGTATTGATTGCATTGAGGGCTACATATGGTCGAGACTTTCATATAGTTTTTCTTATTTCAAATTACAATATGTTTGAAATATGCCAAATATGGATTCAAGTTGGTGCGGCGATATCAAACATGCCCAACTTGGATGGTGAAGTATAGAATTTCCTACCGACTTTAATTACAACTCCAAGTAGTAAAAACCTCCCCCTCTCTACCTTTCAATCATCATCTTGGTTAGATTGTCGTTTATGATGGGGTTACTTGAGATGCAGAAGCAAAAGACAGGGGCATCAGTGGTAGCAGTCTGAGCAAATTTCTTCTTTTCAACTTGCTTATCTTTTAACCACTTCAGATAATTATGTAATTTCCAACCAATATCAATTTTGTGTGTAGCACTGTGGTAGTGGGTGCAGACCTATAGAAGGGGCTAAAGTAGTTGGTTGTGTGTTATTCTTCAGGATAGCCAATGTTGAAGCCTCAGAGACGGTCTACGTTCCTATAGTAACTTGCCTTTGTAAATAGGTCTCTTCTAGACTTGGGAGAGGAGAGGTAGCCAAAACATGACTACTAACTTGATCCAAGTTGTGGTCGAGGGCTGCGAGATACATTAATACCTGATTCGTAGCAATACACTTTCTTTCTATGATGCTCGGACTTGGGTACGGGTACGTATTTATGTGTCGGATATTTTATTTTCGAAAATGTAGGATACGGGAACATGGTTAAAAAGAGTCTAAATTTCAAACATGAGTACGTGGGTACGTCTTTCAAATTTCAATTTTTTTACTAATTCAGATGTCATTTTTAATATACCAAAATTAATTATTCACAATGAAGTAAATGGGTATTTAATAAAGGGTTAAGACAAATAAAATAGAATTTAGGGTTTAGTTTTCAATTATGAGAATTACTAAATATTGTATAAAATAAAAAATGGGGAATTTGATTGTAATTTGACTTAGTGGAGCACTAAGTAGCATTATATGAAATTCATTTTCATTTTATACAAACAAAACCCTAAACCACGGATACAAAGAGAGAAAGAAGGAAAAAAAAAAAGGAAGAAAATGGAAAGAAAGAAGAAAGAAGAAAAAGAATGTAAAACCTAGCGTCGCCGCCTTTCTTCACCCTCTAGGCGACGATGCTAAATTTATAGAGAGCAAAAGTGGGAAAGAAGAAAAGGGAAAGAAAGGGAAAAGAAAAAAAAAAAGGAAGAAAAATAAGGAAGAATCAAAAACGACGAAATGTCCGGTTGAAATTTGGAAGTTCCGACACATATCTTATACTCATACCCATGTCGTGTCGTGTTCGACACGTGGACTCCAAAAATCCGAGCATCAGAACTTTCTTTATTTCTCAATATCGGCTACACAAGTCATGTTATTAGAACTTCGATAATTGAGTTCCATGAATATGGAATTAAGTTCATACAATATTCAGCAAAAGGCGGACCTCTTTAAAGCAGTTGGAACCACTTCATCAATTCCTATACTCGTAAAGAATCAGAAACATCAAGATAGAGCTGCCTAATTTCATGTCGTTCTTTTCTGAACTAAAATGATTGTACACCCCCTGTGTATTATGCATTGATTTATAAAATTCTGATTACCTTTAAAAAAAAAAAAAAGTTTTCAATAATGAGAATTACTAAATGTTATATAAAATGGAAAATGAGGAGCTTGATTATAATTTGGACTTAGTGAAGCAGTAAGTAGCACTATATGGAATCCATTTTTATTTTATACAAACAAAACCTAAACCACCGATATAGAGAGAGAATTAGAGAAAGAAGGAAAAAAAAGAAGAAAATGGAAAGAAACAAGAAAAAGAAGGGAAAACCTAGCGTCACTGTCTTTCTCTACCCTCTCAGCGACAACGCTAGGTTTATGGAGAGCAAAAGTGGGAAAGAAAAAAAGGGAAAGAAAAGGAAAAAAAAAAAAAAAGAAGAAAAATAAGGAAGAAGCAAAAACGACGAAATGTCCGGTTGAAATTTGGAAGTTCCGACACATATCTTATACTCATACCCATGTCGTGTCGTGTCCGACACGTGGACTCCAAAAATCCGAGCATCAGAACTTTCTTTATTTCTCAATATCGGCTACACAAGTCATGTTATTAGAACTTCGATAATCGAGTTCCATGAATATGGAATTAAGTTCATACCATATTCAGCAAAAGGCGGACCTCTTTAAAGCAGTTGGAACCACTTCATCAATTCCTATACTCTAAAGAATCAGAAACATCAAGATAGCTCATCTTTACTGTATCCCAAACTTGTTTAGTCGTGCCCTATTGAAATATCCTGTTAGTCGTGGAATTTATGAGCCAAGACTTGAATAAAGCATCTTCAGCCTCCCATTTATCATATCTTGAATTTTTTCTTGGGAGTAGTCATCCTTCTTGTAATATAGCCTTTTTCTTCTGAACCACAATATGCATATCCAAAATTTTAGATCACACATGGGTAATTAACCCCATTCATTTTAATATGAATAGGTGAGGTAGTGTCGTGAATAGTCAGAGAAGAAGAAACAATCTTGGTGTCAAAAGGCCTCGAAATAGTCTTTGGTACCTATCTGAAAGTTAAAAGAATGTTTCATAAAGGTTCAGGTACTAATATTTAAGATTGTGAGACCTTAAGGACCAACTTGCACAAATCTAAAAGTTTAGGGACTAATTTGTGCCATATAGAAACTTTAGGGAGCCTAATTCAAATAGGAACCCCAATTAACCCAATAGCAAGACCAAATAAAAATATTATTGATTGGGTAAACAAAAGCAAACCTACAAAATAAGCTTTGCGCGCTGAAGAACACATCGTAGCGACAAGGATGGTAGTAAATATGAAATCCCGAAGTTCTTTTGTGTTCTTTTTCTCTACAGATGATTAGCACAAGCCCAAGAAATCTTTTAAGAACTTTACAGCAACTACGAAGAAGAAGTGCAAGAAATATGAAATCCTCACGGCAGCAAGGAATTGGTTGAAACAAGCCTGGCAGCAAGAACTAGAGTCGTTGACAACAAGGAAAGAGTGTGCCTAAGTTTTGTACCCGAACATAGAGTCAGAGTCAGCACATGGACGTCAAAAGTTTGGGCTAAAGCTAGGTTAATATTCTTTTTTTTTTTTTGTTGGTTCTTGAATTAGGGTTTGCAATTTAAACATCCTAATTTTGGGGGGTTGAGGGTTGCTAGAGCTAGATAAAGCACGGAGGTTCGCTGCAACTAAATAGAGCGTAGAGGTTCGTCAGAGCGAGATAGAGGGTAGAGATTAGCTAAGCGAATAAATGGTAGAGGTTACCGAAACAAAATAGAAGATTGGGGTGTAACGACCCGGGTCTCTATTCCCAAGTCGTTAACTTACGTAATGTCCGCTTTGGGTAGTCTATGTCCACTTACTCCCTCATGACTTTCAATCACGTCTCCCAATATTCAAACACAAGACCTCCGTCTAATGAGAGGCTTGCCCAATTGGTACCAAGATTCAAATTAAGCCTCTCATTAGGCAGAGATCTTAGGTTTGAATCTTGATGAACGCGATTAAAAGCTATCAGGGGGTAATTGGGTATAGGCCCACCTAAAGTGGACAGTACGTAAGCTAACGGGTTGGGTATAGGGACCCGGGTTGTTGCAAAAAAACACAATGTTTAATTGACACTAGGATTCAATTTAAGTCTCTCATTGGGTAGATGTCTTGAGTTCGAATTTTGGAGGATGCGATAGAAATCCGTGAGAGGAGTAAATGGGCGTAGGCCCACCCAAAGCGGACAGTACGTAAATTAACGACTTAGGTATAGAGACCCGGATCGGTACAAGGGGTTGTTAGACATAAAGTTTCGTTGGAGGATTCAACTAAGGTTTAGAGATGTTGGGACAACCAAAACTTTGATACCAACTTAGAAATTAGATTGAATGATTTATTACGTACTCATTCAATCCTATATATATATATATATCAATCGAAGGAAAAGAAAAATGAAAGAAGATAAAATCCTATTACTAAAAGGAAAAATATTAATTCCTAACTAAATTAGGAGACAAGTTAGATGGAAATATTTTCATAATTCCTGTTCTAACATATATATTCCAACCTATTCTCTATTTATTTTGATAGCAGCAAATTGTGATGCTTTGAGGAGAAGTTGAGTATGAAAGTCATTGTATAGTTATATTCTGTCATATGCTAAGATATAAGAGAATTTCGCCACCTATGCATGTGAAGCTCGCTTTGCAATGATACTGAAACTTGCAAAAGGTCATAGTAAATGACGAATATATGTCTCACTCAATTCAGACATGGATGCCATTACTTCTAACATAAGCTAATTACATAGAAAGCACCAAATAAAGATATGTTGAGAAAAAATAGAGACAAGGAGAATCACTTTTAGCATTTGGATATCTCATCGCATATTGGCATATATGATAGCTATGCATTTGGCACTGGCTTGCCACATTTAACAGCATGCATAAATAATGCATCATTCATGTTCTTGAAACTTTTTACTTGAACCCAAAATTATGTGGGGTCCTTTAGTAAGCGCGACGGAACTGAAACAAAGGAGCTAATAAGAAAATTTATTTTTCTTGCAACCACGTAAATTGTTAACTTTATTAGGACTATTGGTTGACAAAGCGTTTGCTGACAATGTGATCTTGCAGTTTAAATAGTTTGAGTTGAATCAGTTAATGGAGAGTTAGGACAATGAAAATAAGTGAAAGAAGGAAAGAGATACTTTAAATGGGAAAAATATTATGAGGATAATATGAATGTAAGCTAAGCTGTGCACAGACAGATGGGAGTTCAATGCTGAAGGATGCTTTCTAGTTAGAATTAAAGCAAACTTTTATGTGTTACAATCATGTTGGAGTTTTTCGAATTACTCATCTTCAAAATACCAAGTTCTGCCAATTGATGGAAGCTTTTTCATTTGATTAACTCGATGTGAAATAATTGATGGGATCTTAGACAATTTTATTCATTGCAATAGAGTATGTCTTACTTGGAGGTAGGGATGGACCCTCTTTAAGCTTGAAATTAGGGATGACCTGCTGTCTAGTTTTTCGTAGGCATTGGATTCGGTGGTCACTTACGCAGAATGGAGGGAAATGAGGCCGTCTTTCTTCTATGCTCATAGATGCTAATAGTTGGGACCGTTGAACTGTCATATTTTGGATTGCTACTTTTGTTTTCTAAATGATATAACAACTAAGCCTTATTCCAATAACTTAAGGATCAAATATGTGATTTTCATTTACTAATTCGTTGTATCAATCATTATATCTACTAGAACATTGAATGATCTAATTATTCACAACTACATCAAGCACAATTTTAGTATAGTTCTCTCCTCCCTTATCTAAAATATTTTACTAGCATCATGTCGCATAATTCCTTTGGACAGGAGCTTTGTTATGTCTACGTAAAATATGCCCCAACATTGTGACATACTTTTTAATTTTTTTAATCTAATCTATTCTAGCATGGCCACATGTCCATATTAACATCCTGATGTCCGCTGTCCATCTATTGACATTTTTCCTTTTAATTGCCCAATATTTAGTATCATAGCACACAGCAGATTGAATAACCATTATACGGAACCTGCCTTTTAACCTTAGAAGTAACCTCATATCACATAGTATCCTTCTAGTACTTTCCCACTTCGTCCAATTAACTGTCCAAGTCATGCATTAGGAGGGATACATTGCATCCTCTTCAAGTCTTCCTTTCATGTTAATAATTGAACCTAGATACTTAAAACACTTACTCTTAGGACGATATGATTCTCGACTCCACTATTGTTCTTATTCATACGAAGAAGCCTATGTCTATTATCTTAGTTCAACTTAAAACTCTTCAGTTTTCTAAGTATTTGCTCAAACTTCTAACTTACAAGTTATATCCCTCCTTATCTTATCAATTAAAAGTACGTCATTATGAATAACATGCTCCGAGGAATCTCACTGAGTCTCGTAAGCTCATCTATGACTAAAAGTTAAAGTATAAGAACTTAATGATACAGCAGAAAAATATAAGATAAAGGATAATTACTTGATTTCTTAGCAAACAATTTGTAATAAAAAGATTCATATTTGACCTGCTTTATATATTCTGTAATTGTATGGTCAATAGAATCATTTAATCCTCGATCAAATTTCTGGATACCTGATCTGCTTTATAATGTTCTGCATGGATCTGGTTTATAGAATCTATTTGTTCAATATCTGGATGGACGGATGAACTATATCCTTACCCTGTCTATCGTAGACCTAACGAAGCATATTCGACCAAGTGAATTAATTCTCTATGTATGTGCACACTGATACTGGTTCTCATTATATGTGGTTTGAAAGAATATCTTTCAGTACTAGTTTTATATGTATAGATGTCATGACAACTCACGCAATACATCTTTTGAATAACAGTTACCCCATGTACATCTTTAAGTTATGATGCTTTGATTGCTGAGGTAACCCTCCTTTGGAAGGAGGTCATGCAATATATTTAGCCAAAGGATCGTTTAGTTGTTGATACATGCAATGCATACTTAACTTTTGTTTTCACATCAATTGCAGTATGATGATGATAAGTTGCAGATAAAAGATGAAATAAAGATGAAAAAGGTACTTATTGTCCTCCTTTCTATCCTTATGTGGTGCCTTTTTCTTCAATCAATATGCCCACTGTTTCATTCTTTCAGATTTCCTTGTCATCCACCTTGACTCTTGACGACTTCAAGGCTGCAATTCTGGAGGACATTAGCACGCCAGGAATATCAGATATCAACTTAAAGGTATGCAAGTCATGCATTAGGAGAAATTCTGTCATTAGAGGACATTTACAAACAGAATGCTCGTTTCAAAAAAAAAAAAATTTAAATCGTCTATGCAAAATCCCTGAGAAGTATGCTTCAACCTTCACCCTAGTGCAAACAGTTCCTGCCAACAAGTGGTGGAAGTAGGAGAGTCATAGGTTTCTTCTTATTCTATAACCCTTTGGGTGAATAATGAAGATTCAAATCACTTATGGCACATATAGGTTGAGGAAATATCTGCTGTTAGGTGTGTAGTTTAACTTCTAGTTTGTTCAAACTCATTTGCATTATATGCTTTGTTTCATTGACAATTTGTCATATTTAATATGATGAAGATGAGGCACTTGGCTTCTTTGGATTATTCTACATATATGTCCAGAATTTATCTTGTGTTTAGTTTCATCACATGTGAGGATTGGACTCGTAAGGAAGGGGATACCTCCATTACATGTGGAGGTAGGTTGTCCCTTTTAATTGGAGGTTTAGCGTAGCCTGCCTCCAGTATTGTACTTCCTGATTTTCTGTTTTAATTCTCTCTCGCCATTGCGAAGATGAGAATTCTTAGTACAAACTAATTCGTAGCTTCTAGATTGTCTTTTATTGAATTCAGTTTTCTGTTTATACTGAGCTATGTAGAAGATAAGACAGTGGGAAGAACCTCTAAACTGGAGTATAAATGCTAAAATCCCATCAATCTTTATTGTTGAGTGAGTAAGGCCAGTAGGGACACTTTTTTACTAGACTCTGGAAGATAATTTAACACTTATCTCACTAAATCAGTGAGAAAGTGCTCCGCGATGGGTCGCTGGTTCTTCCTGCTAGGCATATCCTACTGTGCTCAGTTAGCCGTCCTTAGTGATTTTCTACCTCATGGCATATGGGCTACTCTTCTGTGTCATTTTAGGCAATTTGACGTTGTAGTTGAATGATTTAATTTGACACCGATCTTAAATTAAATTATATATTAACTAATTCTTGAATTACTCATATAATCTGAACCTGGTTGACTTCCTGCTTGCCTTGCATATATTCCTTCTTATACATTTGTTTTGAGTCTTTTGACTTTAATTGTTTGTGTCTTTGTAAAGCTAATGTGTACATTGCCACGTGACAGCTTATATTTGATGAATTACTAGAAAGAGCCAAGGAGAAAGAGGAAAAAGAAGCTAAGAAACGTAAACGTCTTGCAGATGATTTATATGATTTTTTATATTCTTCAAAGGTATATGAAGCTGTTTGTGATCATCAATACAAATTCTTGCATTTCACGGATTTATTAATTATTTATCTTTAATATAAATGTTTTTTGTGATTAAGCAGGAAATTACTGCATCTTCAAGATGGGAGGATTGCAAATCACTTATTGAAGATAGGTAAAGGCAGTTCAACCATTATTTTGAAGATCTCTACAATAGTTATCTGGAGCACAAATATATGTCATTATTACAAAGCTCTGTAATAGTTTCAGACTTCCAGTCTTTCCTTTGCCTTCCCTGTAATGTGATTATTAAGGATGTGACATTTATGCGTACAATCGTTGTACATTTGCTTAAAATTTCACAGATGTAGGTTGCATTGTAAGTTAAAAATTAATGTGCATTTGCTTTATTTGCTTTTATGGTTTTGAGCTCCCCCTTTTCCTCCCTAAAACTTCAACCAACCAGTCTGATCTGTATGCTGTTGATAGGTTCACAGGGGATGAAGGTTTTTTCCAGGAAATCTTTGATGAAGTGATAACAGAACTAAAAGAGAAGTCGAAAGAGAAGGAAAGGAAGCGGAAGGAGGAAAAGGTATTAAAAACCCCTTATGGAATCACTAGTAGGAAATTTCGAATTTTCTGTTGCATCAATTTGGTCTTGGTAGAATTTGTGATTGATTCATCTTCAATTATACATTTTGGTTGTGTTTGGCACAATGGATGAGTAGATGGTACCACATATTATGGTGGATAGTATTCTTTAGTTTTTCGTTGAAAAGAATGTTATTTGGAGCCCGTTCGGTAGAGATTAAAATTGAAAAATTAGCCGTCATTGTTGACTTTTATTAGACGAGTGGAATCCAATAACGGCTATATTTTTAATTTTAATTGGATTTTAATCTCTACCGAACGAGCTCTTAACCGAATAAAATAATATGGGGAAGAGATGCGTTTAGGCTGGCTATTCTAAATGAAAACTTAGGAATACTATCCAACTTAATCCACCCCTTGATAGTATCCACCTAGTACTATCTCCTCTAAATAATGTTATGCTTTATTTCCTTGTACAGTCTAATCCAGTGCACCAAGTGCAATCTTAGAGTTTCGAAATGGAAAAATAATGTCAATATTAGGTTTTTAATATTGAACTGATCATTCAATTCATGGACAAAAATGTATGTTTGCAGGCCAAAAAGGAAAAGGAGAGAAAGGACAAGGAGAAGCGGAAGGAAAGGGAGAAGAGGAATAGAGAGAAAGGAGTTGATAACAGAAAGGTGAGAGAGAGAGTTAAGAAAGATGGAACAGAAAGTGATGAAAGTGAGTCTTACAGTTTGGAAGAGCATAGAAGGTCAGGAAGAGACAAGGATAAGAAACATGGGAAGCGGCATAGGGATTCTTTTGATGATAATGAGAAAGACCGGTTTAACTCTCACAGACGTAGCATCGAGCACAAAAAATCAAAGCAGGTATCCTGCTGTTGACTTTGTATATACACAAGTTGTGGAACTGATCCCTTTTAATCTTTTAATTCCAGTCTTTTGATTTGGTTAATTTCTTTGAATCATACTTCTACATTGTATGTCACCCTCTGTTTGTGTTTTTTCTTGAAGTATGAATAAATACTCCACCTTTGTGCGGTGGTAGGAAAAAGAAAAATTTCTTTTTACACGTATGTGTATTTTCGTTCTGAAGAGATGAGTATTTTCTTTTACGCAGACTTCAGACACAGATTCTGAGAGCCAACACAAAAGACACAGGAGGGATCGGAAGCATTCTTATAGGAATAGTGATCCCGAGGAGCATAAAGAGACGGAACTTGGCGAGGATGGAGAAGTTCGGTAAATGTTTTCGTGCTACTACCTCCATATGCTTCCTTGCACCATGTGAATCTCCTCCTGTTGGTATACTTGAGATTATAGTGGCTACAAATTTTGCTTTGTTCCAAAGTCTGTCTTGGAACCGGTAGAGCTCAATTTTAATTATCTGGATAATGGTAATAACATGTTAATTAAACATGTTTAGTGTGTTAGGTATCTGAGGTTTTGTAACTTTAAACTCATTTAAATTTTAACTATATTAATTTTATGAGAGTTTTCATTACATAGTTCATTTTTGCAGATTGTTCGTCTATAATAATTTAGATGCAAGCCAGTAATTTAGTAGATCTATATACGTTTTTGTTAAGAAGCTAAAATATTGTCATTTGTACAGTTTAGTCTTGTTCGAAGCGTACCAAAAATGTCCTTAGCGTCACATTTTCCTTCTTCGTATTATCAATAGGGGAATCTGTTGATTGAATCCATTCCTGATGTTGTCCCGCTAACAAGGCCTACCTATTCTCACAATGCAATCCATCTTTTTAGGGACATGGCGACGACAGGGGAAGAAAACCCGCCTGTTGTGGCTGGGTGGCCTGTTTCTTTCACAGTAGGACGTGAATTAAAAAATACCGTCTTACATGAGAAATATCTTATTAAATCTCATTAACTGAATTTTTTTGAATGAAGCAATCATTACGCCTGTCATTTAATATCTCTACCGAATCAATACAAAATTCAAAAATCAATGTGGGCAAACTTAAGGAAACAAGCTGTGGCGAAACTCTTGGTTCATTTCTTCTACCTTTGTCCATCAAGAATCGGAATCTTAGGCTGTTGCTGAAACGTAAATTTTATATTTTTCCATTCGTTTGTGTAATGCAATGTTCTGCCATCAATGTAAAATCAATCGAATACTACATTAATTTAATTTAGTTTGCACAACTATGTGATCTTGACAGTGTGAATTATCAATCAGATCGTCATATACAAGTTAAAATATTTTAAATTTATATTACCATAGGAATTGGTTCCATTTCTAGTTAGTATGTGTGCCAATATTTGATGCCTATCATTGAACAATATTACTATGGGGTTCCATGAAC
>CAIGRR010027585.1:945-16141 GCA_903798365.1 Fraxinus sp. 1973-6204
AAAAAAAAAAAAAAAAAAAAAATGAATAATGGTTACTCAGCAAAGGGGTTTATGGCCCATTTGGTTTGTGTTTTAATTTTCAATTTCAATTGTAGTTTTCGTTTTCAGTTTCTTTTCAATTTTTCATTTTGAGGGTCTCTTTTAACATTTCTAAAAATGCATTTAATTTGTAATTTCGAAAAATTATTTGTCAAAATAGAAAATTAGAGAACAAGTTTGATTTAAAAGTTTTAATTTTTTTTTATAACATTTAATTCCATTTAATGTTATTATTCAATAAAAACAGAAAAAACAGTATGTTAATATATTATCAAGTAATATATATACATTTTAAAGTTGGTGAGTCATACAATATAAAAGTAAAATAAAAACAAATAACAAATTGAGTTCAAAATATAGAAAATAAAAATAAAAAATAATGATGTGGACTAATAATATTTTCATCTCTGTTTATTTTAAATACTTCCTAGAACTTTTATATAAATAATCATTAAGAGCTCGGACTATTTTTATTTTATTTTATTTTTATAGTTTCTTTTTTCTAATTTTTAAGAATTTTAATTTTTTATTTACTTTTATTTTTGAATTTATTTGTCTTGAATTTTAATTGTCAGAACTTTATATTTTATTTTTTAGAATTTTATTTAATAGCTTTTTTTTTTTTTTGAGTGTTTTCCGAATTTTTACTGAAATTACTCAAAATGTCAAAAATGCTTTTTGAATTTTATATAATAAGTTTATCGTTATTTTCGAAAATGTATTTTCAAAACGAAACACGTTTTCATTGTTTTTCAAAATAGAAAACAACTTGAAAACAACAAACCAAATACGCTCTAAAATTTTATTACCAATTTAAATAAGAAATTTACAAAATACACCTACACATAAGATATATTTATACTTTAGATGCTGCATAGATAAATATACATTTCTCATACTACATTTTACATGAAAGGTAATAAAAGAAACCATTTGCTAAAAAAATATACAAACATGCCATATTGTAAAATAGCTCAAAAGACAATGACAGTATAAAAATATCCTTAATCTAAAAGAACAAATCACACTTTTACATACGACTTTTTGGCCATCGATGTTTTATTAAAAGCTTTATTGATAGAGATTTTTCAAATGAAAAGTGTTCTTTTTTTTTTTTTTTTAAAAAAAAATGTGCGGTTGAAAAATGAGGAAAAGTTGTGAGTCTCATAAAATGTATGATTAAAAATAATTTTAATAAAATATTTACGAAACAAGCTTAAATGTTTTTTTGCCCTTTGTAAAATATGAACATTCGTGTAAGATTAATACATTTTTTTTCTTTCCCAATTTCTAATTTAAAATCAATAGATGCTAATTTTTTTAATTAGTTAATAACTAATGCGGATAGAAGAGAAAATCATAAAATAATTGAACAAAAAGAAATAAAAAGGATTTACGAAAACTCGTATAATTGTCAACATACGTATCGAATTTCCGCAAACGAGTATAACTCGAAAAAGTTTTTGATTCTGCACCTTTTTGCACACAGAGGTTTGGCCTTCGGCCCACATCGTCCAACTTTAGAAGTCAAATTCCATACTTTATGCGTCCATTAGCATTTTTTTTTTTTGTTTTTTGTTTTGAGTTAGTTTAAAGATTCTTTCATCATTTTTGCAGTTTTATCCAAATTTGTCTACCGAGTTAGGATTTCTATTTCATTAGGATTTGTTTTGAGTCTTTAAATATGGGTTCGAAAATTCTACATTCATTTTTAATAATAATATTAAAACTTTTCCATGATTTGATAGATTTCAATAATTTTCATGTTTGTTCGAACGAAATTCAAGTAACACCCATATGTATGTTAAAAATAAGAATTTTTATTTAGTATTCACGTTTCCATTTTGTGCCACTAACGTATTAAAAAATATTGGAAAACTGCATTTGAGTGGAAACTAATAGAAATTAATTTTAACAAGTTAATATTGTATTGAAAAATATAGAAAATATTGCATTTGAATCTTTTTCTATGTTGTTAAAATAAACTAATGAGTTTTGTTCGATGAACATAAACTAATAATTTCAAATAATGTTGACTGCATCGTGCAACTTTAGATACGTACGAATATTGGAGAGAGCATTCCTGATGTCGATTGTTGATCTTGAAAAATGGTCAAGACATGTGGCCAACAGAATAATACTCTACGTAAGCTCCTTCCTACGCATTGTAACACACCAACTCGTGACCTTTTCCAGTTGAGGTAGAAGCGGTCGCGAGCACTTCGATGGTCAAGTTAGTGATTTCGTGATCCGAAAATGACGTCCCGTCGTGAGGTGATCATCGGAACGTGGCTGAGTGTATGGGTAAGTGTGTGATCTCCAAAGTTTGAAGATTATCTTTAAGGCTAAGAATTAGAGAGAAAGAAAATGCCTCCCTCCCTTACCTTAATGAGGGTGTATTTATATTAAAAGGAAGGGAAAGGAGAACTGTTGGATGTAGGGACACGTGGTTTAGGATCTCAAGCAGATCATCCCTTCATAAGTGTCAATCTGTCCATCCATAGGTTAGCGGGTATTAAATGTTTCTTGACATGTCTATGTGAGTTGACCGTTTGGAGTTTCCCACATGTCCCATCAACCAGGCTAAAGATTTGATTTTTGGGACATCTTCTCATAGGAGATCTTAGCAGGCGTAGGGAAGTGAGTATGGGGCGTGACGAATGTGGAGTACGGGCCTTTGCATCCGTCATGTGTGACGGATGAGTTCAGATCGTCTACAAGGTGAGCAGCAGCGTTTCAGTTCGGGTATTGGATTCGGTTCATCCAATACAAATTCAGTTTGCTCGATACAAATTCATTTTGTCTGCTACATGGCAGCACAAAATCAATCCGTGCACACGTGGCGACGGACTAGACATGTGAGGTGGAGGGCCATGAAGGCCCGTAACAACAGTCCTTCAAGTCCATGTATGGATATTTATATAATGCATGGACTTTATTGATGTGGCTATATCATGTCATTTTATGGAGTGTACGTGCTAGTTGCTGTAGAAGAGACGAAAAAGGTATGCAGAAGCGACGTCTTGACGTAAGAACGAAGCGTTGGGTGATCAACTTTGGAAAAGTTGTTACTGAGGCGAAGTCCTTACTGAAGGACGAAGCGTTGATTGTTGGCAACTTTGAGAGAAGTTATTGCAAAGGCAAAGTCCTTGTTAAAGGACGAAGCGTTGAGTGTTGGCAACTTTGAGAAAAGTTATTGCAGAGGCGCAGTCCTTGCTGAAGGACGAAGAGTTGAGTGTTGGCAACTTTGAGAAAAGTTGTTGCAGATGTGCAGTCCTTGATGAAGGACGAAGTGTTGAGTATTGGAAACTTTGAGAAAAGTTGTTGCAGAGGCGATGTCCTTGCTAAAGAACGAAGCGTTTGGAAACTTTGAGAAAAGTTGTTGCAGAGGTGCAGTCCTTACTGAAGGACGAAGCGTTGAGTGTTGGAAACTTTGAGAAAAGTTGTTGCAGAGGTGAAGTCCTTGCTGAAGGACGAAGTGTTGAGTGTTGGCAACTTTGAAAAAAGTTGTTGTAGAGGCGAAATCCTTGCTGAAGGACGAAGTGTTGAGTGTTGGTAACTTTGGGGAAAAGTTTTTGTAGACAATGTCAATGCGACGCATTTAGGTGGGGGCGTGAAGCACACCGCTTCATCAGGACCGTTGGCTTATGTGACCTTTGGGGTTTAATGATGATGATGTACTATAGATTTGAACGGCCCAGATGTAATTAGTGATGATTTGACGGTAGGGGCGAATTGACAACACACTTTGCAAAAATCTTCTAATTTATCCCCATTTTCTCTATTTTCTATGTTATCTCCGCTCCCCTTTTTCTCCGGCGACCAAGACCCTGAAACTCCGGCGATAATTCTTTTTTTTGACGTGTTAGGTAACATTTTCTATTTCTTTTCTCCATTCTTCTTTTTGTGGCTTTCAAAATTGGCAATGGCTACTGAGAGGTCTTTAAATGCGTCCACGAGTGAGGAGGGGAGAAGTGTGGGGAGTTATGCCATTAGGGAACCTACAGTCGTCACCTAAGACGAACTAGGCAGGGCCATTAGGCCGGGCGAAAATATTTGGAGACTTCCAACCCCTTCGGTAGATACTTTGATTAAATGGGGGGCTTCTGATTACCGCATAAAATTTTGATTAAGTATAGATGGGTCTTTAGGATCCCGGATAGTATAGAATTAATAATTTCTATTCTTAGCGAGAGGACGTGCTACCCGAGGTCGCGGTGCGTTGCTATAAGAAAAAACCTACTTAGAGCAGGTCTCAGACTTCTTTTTCATCTCTTCTTTAGGTTAGTTCTCCATTTCTATGGGCTGGCTCCAACCCAACTACATTCGAATTCTTGGGCGCAAATGGCTGGGTCGTGGATGCTATGGCGTCAGGCCAGCCTGGGCGTTGACATGCCCATTAGCTTCTCTATTCCATTTACTTCCCCAAAAGCGTAGCTGGGGGTGAAAAGAGTAAGTGAAGGTATTACTTGACCCCATGGGGATCCCACTCCTCATTTGTGGTGGGTATGTCGTCTTCGATGAAGAAGTGAATGAGGTTATGGTTTTGGGCAGCTGTAAGATGGGACACCATGGAGAATGAACCCATGGCTCCTCTTACCATCCATACTTTTTACTCTTCGGCCACTACGTCACCTTTCCTAGCTGATTTTACTTGGAATAATTTCTTATCGCTTAATATTTTCTTTGTTTGCAAGCTTTTTACCGAGGTGTGAAATTCTCGAGGAGGAGTGGGACATCATCAGCCATATCTACCTACAACCGTTTAAAGACCGGAGCTACAACGAGCTGATAGACAAAAACACCCACCTCAGTTTGGTTAGACACTTGTGATTATTTGTGCCCTCAGTTTGGTTAGACACTTGTGATTATACTTAAGTTTTTTTTCTTGTTGCATATAACTTTTTGAAGAAGAAGTCATTGAGGCCTGATTTCACCACAACCCGTCAAAGCATGGCGGAGGCAAGGTTGTTAAAAACAAGTTCGGCTTCTTACAAGAAGCAGGTCAAAAAAATTAAAAAATTGAGCAAGGTCCAATTGCCCAATGAGGAGGACGAAATGGATGAAGACGCCTCTCTTATAAAAAGGAAAAAGTCAGGCCCATCAGGTGCGTCCTCTTCTGTCGCCGTGGTGGCCAGGCCTCCACCGCCTCAATCCCAACCAGGGTGACTATTGCCTTCTAAAGCTCCACTGGTTGCAGTCCTAAAAATCAAGGTAGCCGACCCAGCTACTTAAATTGGAGAGCCAGCTCGGAAGAGGCTGAAGAAATCTGCCAACCCTCCACCTCGCAGTAAAGGAACTAGTTTTCTGGGAAGTAAGGAGGACGATCTCCCCGAGACAGTATTAGAAATGCTGCCTCTAGAAACTGATTTGGCTTCCCGAGTTCATAACTAGTATTGGATCGAGGACTAGCAAGATCACATCGCCTCCTGCGAGGTGGAGGACCTCCTAGCCGCGAACAATGGTTGCGCGGCTCAGGCATTAAGTATTGACGTGGTGGTTAGGGGTGTCTAAAAGTCCCGAACCCTACCGAACACGAATCGAACCGAACCGAATCGAGTAGTTCTTCATAAGTTAAATACCCGAATGAATACCCAAATCGAGAACCGATGAATTTGGATCGGGTCTCGGGTCTAGATGAAGAACCGAAACTAAATAATATTTTTATTTTTTCATTGAATTAATCAAATTATTTTATTTTTCTAAATAAATTAACAAATTAATTAAATAAATCAGATCATTTCATAATTTTAATTTTAAAGCCTAAATCATTTTAAAGCTCATTAGCCTATTTTAAAGACAAAAAATAGTGGAGTTTGAGAACCGTTTGCAATTTTTGTAAAGATTATGGACCTCTGCCATAATTATATCTTAATAATTGATATGACTACATGACTATTTGAATTTTCTCATTAAATTTAAAGTTTTCAAATGAGATAAAATTCTAAGACCATTAAATCAAATAGTTGGTAAGTATTACAAATACTTAAAAATATTTTATTTTTGTAATTTTTAATTTATATTTCATTTTCTTTATGCATGCATGTTGCTTGAAGCAAATGAATTATTGATATGGATCACCGACATNGTTTTTTTACCATGACAAGTCAAGTAGTTGATGATTAAATCAAATAGTTAGTGAGTATTACAAATACTTAAAAATATTTTATTTTTGTAACTTTTAATTTATATTTCATTTTCTTTATGCATGCATGTTACTTGAAGCAAATGAATTATTGATATGGATCACCGACATTTTAATATTAATATGTACTTTTTGGTATTTGTATGCGTTGAACTAATGTTATGCGACAACTAGTTATTTATATATTTTTGAATTGAGCTACGTTAATTTGTAAAAGTTACGAATGAAATGTCATTAGTTATATTTATACAGTGTTGCTGTAAATGTTAAAAAATTTAATTACGGAACCGAACCCGAACCCGAACGATTTCATAATTATATTTGGACCTGACGGTTCCATTTATTAAATACCCAAAAATTTTGGAACATAATAGAACTGATCCACGGATAGCCCTAGCGGTGGTGGAGGATTTCGTATGGGGCCTCCGTAAGAGGAATGAAGAATTGGAGCAAAGGGTTGGGCAATCGGAGAAATGGGAGGAGGAGGTGATGAAGGCGATGAGTGAGGTGGAGGTGGCCGAGGTGAAGAGGACTGAGGCAAAAGTGAAGCTAGACACTGCTGAGATCCAGATAAACCAACTTAAGAATGAGCTTCACGAATCTTTTTCTCAAGTGACAGCTCTGACAAAAAGAGTTGACCAATCCAATGAACACCAACGGATCGCCTCTGAGGCGTTGTAGCATGCCAACAAGGACAAGGCCAAATTGATGCTTATCGAAGCCCAAAAAGAGGAGATCTAATCTCTTAAGGCCAAAGTGAAAACATGCGATTCATAACTACATCGACAACTTTGACCGCACAAAGGAATATGATGACTTCGCCAACTACCAAGCTTCATGGAGTGCCCAACAGATGATGTCTCGCTTGACGGAGGTGCATCCAGAGCTGGACATTGCCTTTTTAGAGGAAGAGTTTGGCGGTCCTACTGGAGGCCGACCTGACATCCTAGCTGAAGAGGAAGCCCCTCTTGAGGTGGGAGCTGGGGCAATTGTAAATGTAGATCCATAGTTTTCTTTTTCTTCTTTGTTATAATGGCATTGGCTCTGATCAATTTTGCAATGAAATTTTTTCTTTAACTGTTGTGTAATTTATTTGTGCTGTAGCCTCGCTTCAAATGAACTAATCAGCTATATCCAAGTATAGTTACTTCACTCAAATACAAACACGTAAGCAAATGGAATAAGTAAAAACATTTCACCACAATGAATGAATCAAGTTGGATGTGCAAACACTTCGCCTAAGCACACACTTAAGCAATTGGAATAAATATAAACACTTCACCAAAATGAATGAATCAAGTGGGAAGTGCAAACACTTCGCCTAAGCAAACACTTAAACAAATGACATACCTTTAAAGAGTAAACAAGAAATTAATATATTTAAGTTTACTTATAAATTAGTCCTTTTTATATAAAATCTTATAATTTTAATTACAAATAGGTTTTTTTTTTTAAATAAAAAATGGATGAAAAAAGAAAAAAAAGTTATAAGCATCTTTAGTTACATTATAAATTTTGAGAGAGAGAGATGTTCGTAGAAGAAAAAAGGAAAGGGTAATATTGAAATAAACAAAAAATACATATTAATGTCTATGTGCGTGTGTATATATACACACACTTTATGCTTAAAAGTTAGTACCCCATATGCTTTTATAAAAAAAAATTTTAAAATTCGTTTAACAATTTGAATACTCCAAAATTTATAGAAACCTTTAAAAAGTCTTAATTAAATACACAAGGACTTTTAAAGACTTTTTAAATTTTTATAAAAATTTCGATTGAATACACCAATATTTTTAGAAATTTTCAAAAAAATCTACATTTAAAAGTTTTTAAAAGTCTTGAAGTGTGAATATCCACCTTACAAGCACGATCTATTTTGTAAATTTCCTTTTGAGATAACTATTTTAGTGCCACACTCATAGTGATTAAATAAAGCGTATAAAATTTACAAAGGTACACTTTTATTCAAGTTTTCATATTTACATGGACAAACATCTATACATCTTGACATAAAACAATAATATGCAAAGGAAAAACATAAATACAATATTCCCACCAATCAACTCATCATGCTACAAAGACATGAAGGGGTGCCTTCAATTTTTTCAAAATATTCCTATTACACTACATAAAATTTGTAGATAATTAAATTAATGAGACGACACTGCACACACCGGAGGAAAAAGATTGCCAGTAAGTTTAGGCTTAACATTAGCACATTCTGATATCGCAGTTCCGTTGATTCCATGGTACACCAAATTAATGTCATTTAATGCTACGTTCTCGCACGGAGTTCCCCTACTACAAAAAAGTTTTACTGCTAATTGGGTCGCCGATGTCCCTTTAATGGCGTTGAAACTCACGTCGCTAATCTTAACACGAGATGGAACTTCAGCTTTGCATTGACCATATGGGCAATATTGTTGATCGATTAAGATAGGCGTGCTAACATTGTTCATGACAATGTTGTCAAAACTCAAGCTGCGTGCTACACCAACAGTTGAAGCAGGCCATGTTTTCACCCTTATTCCGTTCATCGTGTTTGTGATCGTACAATTCCTTACTGTTATTCCCTCAACGGGTTGTTCGTTTTGGTACTTTCCTAGACTTCCAACGCTAATGCCATGACCAGGACCACAAGTCACTTTCTCGATGTTTACTTGTTGGCAACCATCGCCAAGGGAAACACAATCATCTCCTGTTTTTATGTCTGCATCGGTGATGTTGACCCCGGTCGACCGTCCAATGTGTATACCATCGGTGTTTAAGCTACTCTCGGGTGCATTGATCGTAGTACGTTGAAATGTCACATTTTTACAGTTTAAAATGTTCATGTGAAACAACTTGCTATTTAAGGAAGTAATGCTTCGTATTACAGAATTGGTCAGCTTGTTGAACGCCAGATTCTGTTCCAACAAAAAGTAAACACGCGTGATTAGTCTTTCATAAAGATTTCTACCTTTAAGTACCGATTATTGAAACAGAACATACAATTGGAAGGGAATCACAAGTTCCCGTTTTTGCGCAATCGTTTTTGCTCCAAGCAATGGCTCCTTGACCATCAAAAGTTCCTCCTTCAACTGTCAATCCATTTACATTGTTGAAAACAATCCAACTATCCTGAGACTTGAATTTTGCTGGGTCTGCTGGTGCCTTCAATGTTCCGTCAATCTTAATCGTGATTGGTGCTTGACACGGACCCTGGAATTTTACGGCTCCGACCATATAATTTCCTTTCGGGATCACAACCGTACTCTCTTTCGTTGACATGCATGCCTCTTTCCATGCATTTTCAATTGCCTGCATACAAACAAAATCATTCTAATTAACATTACTAGTACAAATACCCTAATTCGACCACCATGCAAATAGCCCAAATCTCTAAACTTTTTGTCCCTCGATAAAATTTGACGCCTATTCGCTAACATATTTTTGACACATTGAAATATTACACGTTGACCTATTCTCAGAAGATGTAATATGCCGATGTGTCAAAAAGATACCAAGTTTGCAACAACAAATCTCATAATTAACATACCTTGTTGTCATCTGATTTGCCATCAGACTTTGCACCATATTTTTTGACATCAAAATCAGCCGCCTCATGATTTCCCTCTATCAAACCCATAAAACACCATATCAAGCATATAGCTTTAATGGACGCAAAACACATCTTATTTTTCATTCTTCTTTTGTCTCTCTTTTTCGATAATTTGGTATGTATCTTTATTAATTGCAAAATAACATATATATAGTAGAGCTATAAAAGTAACAAGCCACAAAATCTTCTATCTACTTTTAGAAAATACTATCTTCTGAGGTCTATCTATTTTCTTTGTTGAATGGTGTTAAGATTTTTTTCCTCCCTTGTATTTAGGAAGACATGGAAACTGCTCAAACACCTAGTTGTACGGTAAATACATCTACTAATTAAGTCCTGTTATCAATAAATATGAAAACAAATACGACTAAGTGTTGGGATGTCTTAATTAAATGCGTAGTGGCATGATCAAAGCCGATGATAGTAAGCTATGTCTTCCATCATGATGTCCAATGAAACTATCCATAGAATCATGTGCTATGTGAAAACATAGATCATTGCCGATGAATAATTTATAACCACTAATGCCATCTACTTGTTTAGTCCAACCATTCAAAATTACAACTACAAATTAAGTCCCATTCTCAACTAATATGTGGATTATAGATCACCACTAATGCCGTCTATTTTTATTTAATAGAAAATGCATATGAAATCTTCCAAAAATTTTCATTCACTAAAGTTGTTGACCTCGAAATTTGGACCTCCAACGCGGTCAACACATCTCAAGGCCTCTTGCATCCGCGTAAGCCTGTTCATGCGCACTAGGACGAATTGTTAGCCACACGTGGCCTTCTTCGAAGGTGGTGGAGGTAACTGCGTTTGCTCTATGGTCAAGTCAGTTGACAATTTAAGTGTTTGAATGTGGGAGGTTCTTTAGACGCAAGCCTCTTATGTAAAAAGGGGTTCAGCTTTGGGAGAGCATATGCAAAATATAAATGGCGCCAAAGGAGTTGCAGAAGTTGAAACTACGTGCAAGGGTTGTTGGATAAAGGTTTTCTCCATGGGGTGCTCTGGTACTCTTTGTAAAGAAGAAAGATGGATCAATAAGGTTGTGCATAGATTATTGGGAGTTAAATCATTTGACCATCAAGAACACGTATCCTCTTCCGATAATTGAAGATTTGTTTGATCAATTGAAGTGAGCTAAAGTATTTTCCAAGATTGACATAAGGCTAGGATATCATCAGCTGAAGGTTAAGTCATGTGACATTCCAAAGACGGCATTTAGAATTCGCTATGGGCATTATGAACTTACAGGTATGCCATTTGGTGTAATTAATGCTCCCATAGTATTCATGGATCTAATGTATAGAGTTTTTCATCAATATCTAGATATTTAGTTATAGTATTCATTGACGACATTCTGGCGTATTCCAAGGATAAAGAACAACACGAGAAGTAATACAGAAATGTGGGTTTTGGCTTGATCTAATAGGTTTTCTCTGTCATGTTGCGACTTCTCAAGGAATTGAGGTCAATACAGCTAAAGTGGAAGTCGTGACAAAGTGGTCGAGGCTATCCAACGCTTGGGAAGTTAATAGTTCCTTAGGACTAACAGGCTATTATTGTAGATTTATAGAAACTTTCTCCAAGATAGTTGGACCGATGACTCAATTGACCAGAAATGGCATTGATTTTCGATGGACGAAGAAATGTGAACAAGCTCCCAAGAGCTAAAACAGAGACTAGTCATAGCACTAGTCTTGACAACATCAGAAGGTGCAAATGGGTTTGTCATATCTATTTAGATCATAAAAGTATAAATATTTCTTCACTCAGAACCTAATATACAGAAGAGATGGTTAGAACTTGTAAAGGACTATGGACGACTGAACTATACATTATCATCCATGTAAGGCTAATATGGTTGCTGATGCACTTAGTCGAAAAATGGTAGGGCAATTCGTAGCTTTAACCATGAATCAATAACAACTAGTTAAGGATTTTGAGAAGATGAGAATAGAAGTTGACTCTCCGAATTAGACAACAACCAGAATAGCAACTTTGAAAGTTTGGCTTACTCTTAAAGATCGAATTAAAGAAGCTTAGAGTGCTGATTTCTTCTATAAAAAATAAAGTCAGAATTGGATTAGGAAAATGAAGGGACTTTTAGCTATCTCCAGAGGGTATACTTATGTTTAGAGGAAGGTTATGTGTACCAAAAGACGAAACTCTAGGAAAGGAGATTTTCGAAATGGCTTATCGTACTCCTTACACTACATACCCCATAGGTAAAAAAAATATATCGAGACCTTCGAGATAACTTTTGGTGGAGAAATATGAAGAAGGGAATATGAATGTTTGTAGAAGAATGCATGGTCTGTCAACAAGTCAATGTCGAACATCAAAGGCCATCAGGGTTGTTGAACCTATTTGATATTTATGAGTGGAAATGGGAACATATAAATACGGACTTGTGATTAGATTTCGAAGGTTAGTAAGAGGACATAATGCTACATTTGGGCAGTAGTTGACCGATTGACTAAGTTAGCTCATTTTCTGCCAATAAGAATGAGTTTTAGCATGGAATAATTGGCACAGTTGTATATAAGGAAGATTATTCGGCTAAATGGGGTTCTTGTATAAATTGTATCTGATAGAGATCCCAGAATTACTTCTAGATTTTGGAAGAGTTTATAGGATGCTATGGGTTCTAAACTAAAGTTTAGTATGGCATACCATCTGCAAATGAGTGGTCAATCAGAAAAAAACCATTCAGTTGTGCAAGACATGTTGAGGGTATGTGTACTGGATCTTGCTGAGAAACGCACTTACCATTGATAGAGTTTTCCTACAATAATAATATTCAGACCACTAAGGATGGCTCGATATGAGGCTCTCTATGGTAGGAAATGTCGATCACCCATTCATTGTGAAGAAGTGTGTGAAATGAGGCTTTAAGGTCTCGAGATTGTTGGGCAGATGGTTCAGGTTGTCGATAAGATTCGAGTACGAATAAAAGCAACTTAAGATCGACAGAAAGGTTATGCTGATAAAAGGAGAAAACATTTAAAATTTCAAGTAGAGAATAAAGTCTTCTTGAAGTAGGGGCCATCATGTCCATTGTTTGAAATATACCAGAAATTTTTGAATATGTTATATGATAAAATCATTCATATGCATTGTTATGGTTGTTGTATGGTGTTGACCTCAAAAAAAGAACTCAACAGATGCCAGGCCCACTCGTGCATATGTGGTTAAATCCAACACGTTAATGTCGATCGACGGTCACAATAGCTCTAAAGTTTGAACGTGAGAGGAACTCAACGACACGACACGTTTTCGTTCGGGTTCCGGCAAGATTTATGGAACAATATTGTATAATAATCAACAATCAATCAAGAACAAGATTTGTAGTTGAAATATGATGATATATGAGAGAATAATATAACTCCAAATAGTAAGAGTTTCATTAGCCTTCAATTGTTACATGGTGGGGATATTTATAGTATTAAAGATTTAATGGTGACATTTGGATCAAATTACACGTGGCCTCATCTTCTGGCGAGGCGTTAAGTCCTAGCCATTACCACATTGACCTTTTAACCTAANTTGTTACATGGTGGGGATATTTATAGTATTAAAGATTTAATGGTGACATTTGGATCAAATTACACGTGGCCTCATCTTCTGGCGAGGCGTTAAGTCCTAGCCATTACCACATTGACCTTTTAACCTAACAAAGCATTAAATACTCTTACATTTAACAAGACAAGACACAAATATACTTTTCTCAAAGGTCACATCAATCATCCGTAACAAGATTTTCATCATTAGCAAATCTGTGCACATGAGCCGTCACTAGCTAAGGAGCTTCGGATCCATGGTGCCTCGGAAGTGGTAGGGCCTTGGCTACAATAATGGCCTCGGATAATAGGCCCTGAAATAGCACTGGGCCTCGGTTGATACGTCAGAGGATAGCAAAATGCGTCCTGGTTCAATTGGGCTGGTCCCACTGCCCAGATATGGTGCCACGTGACGCTTCTATTTATGAGTCATAACAATAATCTCCCAAGTCCATGTGTGATTATTTGTGTCATACATGGACTTTTATATTAAAGTTAGAAAATTTTGAAATTTGTGGTGTGACATTTGACCTCAAAAAACGAACTCAACAGATGTTGGGCCCACTCGTGCATACGTAAGCTAAATCCAACACGTTAATGCCGATCGATGGTCAGGATAGCTCCAAAGTTTGAACGTGGGAGGAACTCAACGACACGAGACGTTTCCGTTCGGGTTCCGACGAGATTTATGGAACAATATTGTATAATAATCAACAATTAATCAAGAACAAGATTTATAGCTGAAATATGATGAAGATGATATATGAGAGAATAATATAACTCTAAATAGTAAAAGTTTCATTAACCTTCAATTGTTACATGATGGGGGTATTTATAGTATTACTGATTAAATGGTGACCTTTGGATGAAATTACACGTGGCCTCATCTCCTTGGTCGAGCCGTCAAGTCCTAGCCATTACCACATTGACCTTTTAGCCTTACAAAGCATTAAATGCTCTTACATTTGACAAGACAAGATACAAATATAATTTTTTCAAAGGTCACGTCAAT
Source organism: Fraxinus sp. 1973-6204 (assembly GCA_903798365.1). Classification (NCBI taxonomy): domain Eukaryota; kingdom Viridiplantae; phylum Streptophyta; class Magnoliopsida; order Lamiales; family Oleaceae; genus Fraxinus; species Fraxinus sp. 1973-6204. The sequence continues at coordinate 15,315 of CAIGRR010027585.1, forward strand.
CATTCGTAACAAAACTTTCATCATTAGCAAATCTGTGTACGTGGGCCGTCACCAACTAAGGAGCTTCGGATCCATGGTGCCTCGAAAGTGGCAGGACCTTGGCTATAATAATGGCCTCGGATAATGGCCCCCGAAATAGTACATGGCCTCGGTTGATACGTCAGAGGATAGCACAATGCGTCATGGTTCAATTGGGTTGGTCCCACTGCCCAGATGTGGTGCAACGTGGCGCTTCTATTTATGAGTCATAACAATAGTCCCTCAAGTCCTTGTGTGATTGTTTATATCATGCGTGGACTTTAATAATAAAGTTAGAAAATTTTGAAATTTGTGGTGTGACATTTGACCTAAAAAAACGAACTCAACAGATGTCGGGCCCACTCGTACATACGTAAGCTAAATCCAACACGTTAATGCCGATCGACGTGAGGATAGCTCCAAAGTTTGAACGTGGGAGGAACTCAATGACACGAGACGTTTCCGTTCGGGTTCCGACGAGATTTATGGAACAATATTGTATAATAATCAACAATTAATCAAGAACAAGATTTATAGCTGAAATATGATGATATATGAGAGAATAATATAACTCCAAATAGTAAGAGTTTCATTAACCTTCAATTGTTACATGGCGGGGGTATTTGTAGTATTCCAGATTAAATGTGACCTTTAGATGAAATTACACGTGGCCTCATCTCCTTGGCCGAGGCGTCAAGTCCTAGCCATTACCACATTGACTTTTTAGCCTTACAAAGCATTAAATGCTCTTACATTTGACAAGACAAGACACAAATATTCCCTGAAGTCCTTGTGTGATTATTTATATC
>CAIGRR010027605.1:0-14548 GCA_903798365.1 Fraxinus sp. 1973-6204
TAAATCTTGCATGTTCTTGAATGTTGACTTTTCTTTTTGTGAATTGATTGCTCTCTATGGAATAAAATTATGGTTTATAATTTCCAATAATCGGTATCAGAACTTTTGATTTTGATAGAGAGCAATGGCTGGCGAAGAAGGAACGTCGCTAGGGATTTGGAAGTGGATGGTATGAGTTTTGCATTTTGGAGGATGCAAATCGAGTACTACGTGTGCAGTAAAAAAAATTATAACGTCTCTTTTTAAATGAAAAGCTGGAAAGAGTGAAAGACGATGAATGGAAAACACAACAGACTTGATAAATGTATTGTCCTATATGTATGTGAAGTCATTTGCGTGTAACACGACATATCTGATGAAAAAATTATTTAACCTAAAGATAGCTGAAGGTTCTCAAACAATAGAATATCTCAATAAATCGAATACAATATTTATGTCGCAACTATTGAAATCACTTTCGAACAATTGGGAGACTATAAGAGCTAGGTCGGTAACTCTATAGAAAACACGAAATTGAAATTCAGCTATGTTCCTAATATTATTCTTGCTGAAAAAGTCTACGGAAGAGATTCTGGAAAAGTCCCAATGTTGAATCTGCCCTCAATATTGAGAATAGAGGAAAGGATTTCAAGAAAAATTTCAATAAAGACCGGTGGAAAGTGGAGGAATGATAAAAGCAAGTCCATATCTTGAAAGAATGTGGAATGTTGAAATTATGGCAAGATTTATCAGGAAGAAGAATTGCGGAGCATCAAGGAAAAGGAAGAAAAATAATAACGATAGTGCTAATGGGACAATTGAAGAGATACAAGATGCTTTACTCTAGTTGTCCGGCAGCCCTATTGATTCTTGGTGATGGATTCAGGAGCTTCTTCAATGCCATTAAACACCATCAAATTATGGAAAACTATGTGTTGAGAATTATGAAAATGTATATTTTGCTGATGGAGAACCTATGGATATTGTTGGTATTGGTGATATTAATTTGAGGATGTTAAAATGGGTACATACGAAAAATTTATGAGGTGACGCATGTACCAAAGTTATGCATAATCTAATCTTTATTGGATAATTTGATCATGAATGTCATGATGTGAATTTTGGTGCTGGTGCTTAGAAAGTTACTAAGGGGCCATGGTTGTTTGCTTGAGAAAATAAATTTGGAAATCTTTACATCATTTTCAACTATAGAGACATGGATGCAATTATTGATTTAGCTATTAGTTCTAATTTATGACATTGTAGACTGAGACATATAAGTTAGAAGGGAATAAAAGTGCTTCAGTCTAAGGGGAAGCTACATTGGTTGAAATCTGTTGAACATAGTTTGTGTGAAGATTGTATTTTTGACAAAGAGAAAATGGTAAGTTTCTCTAAAACTAGAAGGGAGCCAAAAGCTACAAAATTAGAGTTGATTCATAATATGATGTATACTGATACTTCCCTTGGAGTTCCAATTATTATGCGACATTTATTAATGACTCAAGCAAAAAGGTACATGTCTATTTTTCGAAGTATAAACACGTGCTTTTGATGCCTTCAAGAAATGGAAAATGATGGTTGAAAATCAGACATACTTGAAGGTGAAATGTTTGCATTCAGAAAATGGGGAAGAGTATGTAGATGATGATTCCAAGAAATACTGTGATGATAATGAAATCAAGATGAAGAAGAATGTTATAAGAACTTAATGGTGTGACAGAGAGGATGAATAGAACATTACAGAAGCGTGCTAGAAGTATGAGATCACATGTTGGGTTAGAAAATATATTTTAGGCTGAGGCTATCAACAGTGCAGTTTATGTGAGTAATAAGGATCATTGAATACCATTGAATTGCAAAATACTAGAGGAGGTTCGGAGCGGTAAAGAAATAAAACTTTCACACTTTAAATTGTTTGGCTGTGTTTCATACATTGACGTTGATTTTACTGCAACAAGCAAGATTGATGGTAAATTAAAAATGTATTTTTATTGGGTATGGTGATAATGAGTTTGATCATTTTTTCTGGGATGATCAAACTCGAAAGTTTATTAGTAGAAATGATGTGATCTTCAATGAAAATGTTTTGTGAACAAAGGTGTACATGTAGCACGGTTGGATTTTGAGCTAATTTTCAATTTGAGCTAATCTTCAATGAAATTCTTTGTGAACCAAGGTTATTAGCCTGCCATATACTGCCCTTCGTGAAGACGACTCCAAGAAGAAGAAGTGTAAATGGCGAAGCCTTTGGGATCCACTGGAGAGTTTTGCAGGCGGAGGGACAAGTGGCAAAAGCACCCTATGATGACGAATCAATGGAATCATAGTCTGCTGCTCGGTGACAGGGATGATCACAGTCCAATACGCATGGTGTTTCCGCTAGAGAGATGATGGAGATGGGGAGGAGAGAGAGAGGGATAGGAGATTTTAGGGTTAAAATTGGGTCGGGTGAGGGTTTTGCTGGGTGGGGGTTGTAGATTTTTCTAATTTTATTATTAATATTTAAAAAAATGTATTATCTTATGTTTTTTTTTGAACAAAAAATTTTAAATCATAACTTTGAAATAAGAACTTAAAAACTAAGATTGGCATTAATTTCCACTAAATTGTAAGCCTAATTTAAACTATCCGTACACAGTAACATTTACATGTAGTCAGAACCGTTAGAAACCAATTATAGGAAGTCATAACTGCCTATCATCTAGAATTATAATAAAGAAATTAAAAATTATTTTCAATCCGGGCTTTAGAATTTACATGTCCCACAAAATTACAATTGGTGTGATCATTGGTGTCATAGACTCTGGAATCTTTCCCGACCACCCTTCGTTTAGCGATGAAGGGATGCCACCTCCACCTGCAAAATGGAAGGGAAAATGTGATTTCAATTTTAGTGCTTGTAATAACAAACTCATTGGAGCTAGGACTTTCATGGGAGATAAAACGCAACTAGACAATAATGGCCATGGCACACACTGCAAGTACTGCTGCTGGAAACTTTGTGAATGGTGCCAATTTGTTTGGCAATGCTAATAAGACTGCAGTAGGTATTGCTCCACTTGCTCATTTGGCCATTTACAAAGTTTGCTCATTTTTTGTACTTGCTGCAGTGGACGATGCTGTTGAAGATAGCGTAGATGTCATTTCTCTTTCTCTTGGTATATTGTCCATCAATTTCTATGTAGATAACATTGCACTAGGTGAATTTAGTGCAATGGAAAGAGGGATCCTGGTTAGTTGTTCAGCAGGAAATAGTAGTCCGTCTAACTTGTCTTTATCAAACGAGGCTCCATGGATTCTCACAGTTGGTGTCAGTACTATGACAAGAAAATACGAACGACGACCTTTCTTGGAAACAACGAAGAGTTCCATGGAGAGTAAGCTTTTCAGCCAAATGACTTCCCTTCCAAATTCGTACCTTTAGTTTATCCTGCGTTGCTTAATGCCAGTGATTCTGGTTTACGAATATGTAGTGCAAGCTCTTTGAACAAAGTCGACATTAGATAAAAAAAAAATAGTATCATGTGAGTTAAGTGCAGGGATAAGAAGAATTTCCACAAGAATAGCAGTGAAGAATGTTGAGGGTGCCACCATGATTCTTGTGAACTTTGATAAGTATGCAAACATGACTTTTTCAGAAGCTCGCGTCCTTCCAGCAAGGCATATCAGTTATACCGATGAACTAAAAATCCAAATGTACATAAATTCAACGTCAACTCCTAATGCCACAATTTTATTTAAATGAACTATAATTGGTAATGCTCGTGCCCCTGTGGTTGCTGCATTTTCTTCCTGAGGCCTGAATTTGGCAAGCCGTAGAATCCTAAAGCCCGACATTTTAGGTCCTGGAGTTAACATCCTTGCAGCATGTCCTATCTCGGTAGAAAAAATCACAAATACAAAATCAACATTCAACATGATCTCAGGCTGCAATTAAATCTGCAATTATGACTACTGCTGATGCTGTAAATCTAGCCTGAGATCCAATTGAGGATGAAAAATTCCTTCTAACTAATATCTTTGCCACAGTAGCAGGCCACATCATCCCTTCAAGAGCAAGTTATCCAGGACTTGTTTATGACATCCAACCCAAAGATTACATTCCATACCGTGTGGACCGAATTACACGGATCAAAAAGTTGGGGTCATCTTACAGGGCAAGGTGAATTACTCGCATGAATCAAGCATACCAGAAGCATAGCTGAACTATCGTGCATTTACTATTACTTTTATTCGTTTATTGTCTTCTCAAACATATACAAGGACAATAACAAATGTTGCTGACCCTATGTCCTCTTATAGTCTAGAGATTGTTCCACCACCCGGGATTGATGTACGTGTTGAGCCCAGCATGCTAAATTTCTCAGAACTGAATCAGAAGATCACATACGAAGCGACATTCAACCGATTGTCCTTTGCAGCAAATTGTACTGTTGTTCAAGGTTTCCTTAAATGGACTTCACAGCAGCATTTTGTTAGGAATCCTATAGTAGTTTTATTGCGCTGAAACACCCGAAAGAATCTCTAGAAAACTCAACTCTGTACCCCAAAATAACTAGCTATCATGATTTGTGATGTTAATAATCCAACCTATTACAGTTATAAGCACACAATAATAAGTTGTTCTTGTGATTTTTTTTTTCCTTTTCATTTACTTTTATACATGCTTTTGTCTAGAAGCATGTTACCAAATTGATTAATTGTTGGCAATTTAATCAACTAGTAGAAAACAAAATATTCTCATATATCTCTATTAAGCATAGTGAGAGTGGTGCTACCGAAACTTAAGAAAGCTCGAGAACCTAAAGGCAAGTCATAGACTGGAGGAAGAGGACTGCCACCTGACTAACTTTACCATATATGGGGCTAGGGGCTCGTCAACTCGAAAGAATACTCAACCTCTAAATAAGTATTATTAGTTTTAATGAGAATACCTACTATATGTATTTCTGAACCTACATATTTTAAATTTTCCTTAATTAGTGTTTCAAGTTCCTCATAAAACAAATCTTGCAATCTTGTTTCAAAGCAATTAAAATACTCAAGAAAAAGTCAATTTTTCTCCATGATTCTCCAATGGAAATTCATAGGTAATGGTGACAGCATCATTGATGGTATTTTCATCGGAAACTGTTGATAGAAGTCATAGAACAACCATCGGCAACACCCATCCATGATAGTATGGGACATCATAGTTGGAGCATCTGTCAGTGATGGCAATGGAAACATCATGAGTACACGTTTATACTCACCGATAGAACTGCCATCGGTGTTCCATCCTGCAATAACCAAATGGATTACGAATCTACCTTATACACCACCTTATAATATAAAAGCCGTGAAAATGAAAGGGTCCAACAATAAGGAGAAGGGATACAATTCTTTGAAAAAAAGTCTTTTACTTCAAGACACAACTATTGCCAAAAGACTTTAGATTAAAAGAAATAACCCTTTAATCCAACACGACTTATTAAATTTATGTTATATTTAAATTTCTTCCTTCTATATTTTTCAAGGATTGGAGAAAATTTCTTGGTTCAAAAGCAACAATTTCCAACTACAGAAATTTGATTTATAAATTAAGGGAAAAATATGTTGACCACATTTTTTTAACGGTTAAGTGGACAACAGATGTCGAACTCATTCACTCCGCAAACAAATTCTTGCACATTTTGACTGGATATTCGAACTGGAAAGGATGGAGTTTACGGACGTGAGAGATGCTTCATGATGCGAGACAAAAATGTTCAAGTGCCGAAAATATGATTAAAGATAATCACATATAAACAAACAATCATAAACAACTCAACCAAAGTAGAAGTAATTTAAACTCAAGCAAATAAATATGGAGTGAGCAAAAAAGAGGATTAAGTGTTGTTTCAAGTGTTAAAAGTTTCATTATTCTTCAAATGGTATAAGTTGTGAGCTTTTATACGGTCTTGGCCGAAGTGGTAGCCATTGTATTGCAACCACGTGACCTCATCTTCCAGGTTGAAGAATGGCATCACTCAGTCTGCTATGTTTTTAATACATTGACAACAAGGTCGGCCACCCTATACCCTATGCTGACAATCCTGACATTCTTCATTACAAAATTTTACATCAATCATTCCTGCAGATTGGCTACGGATCCTCAACAGGACGACAAAAGCTTCAGCCTTCGAGAAACTTCGTGTTGGGGATCTTCGGTAAGAAGAACTTCGACTTCTTGTTTGAGGACTTCGGCCAAGAAAGAAAATGGGGGGGGGGGGTGTTTCACTCTTCAACCTCTTTATTTTGACCAACTAGGTCTTCATTGACTTGGTCAGGTTTGACATCTTCACGTGAACTATGACATGGTCTTTTGATTAGAGCTTTGGTGACGAGGCTCAACAAACTACATCAGGATAAGTAGTCACACTTTTAAATTTCTTTAGTGAGAAACACGATGCCTTGAACTATTAGTCATTTTTGTAAACCAATATAACATAAACCACACATTATTCCTTTAAATAGGGTTCGTTCTAACATTTGTATCCATTTAAACCTTGAATACCAATTGGTTTCATTAGTGTTTTGTATCTCCCCAACTCAAACACTAGGCTTAGAAGTTCTATGATTTAACTACCAATAATATACTTTTTTAAAGAAGGTGATAAATTTTAATGATTTTCATTAATGACAATAATTTTGTAGAAATGGTTACCTAGTAAACAAAAGACCATTACATGTTAAAGCTCAACTTTATTTCCAACTAAAAGTAAATCTTTAATCTTATTTGTACTAAGCTTGCCTTTCACTAAGCTTTCGTCTTGAATCTCATCATCTAAGAAATTAGAAAAGACAAGGAATGAGCTAATAAATAATATGCAGACACCACACACATATGCATATGCTTTTGATATTCATTAGTTTAAAAGAAGAGGCTTTTCAAATAGGTATCCTATTTTTTATTTATTTTTAAGACTAATATTTTGAGCTAACTTTTAAGTACTACCTAGTAAATCAGACAAAAGGGCTTCATAGAACTCATTCAACTATCGAATCTCGCCTCGGAGGGAGAGGGTCCTAGCAAGAAGCCCGGGAGCGAGCCTAATTCGAACAATGGCTCCTCTGTTCTATAAGTTTGGCGCATATAGTCTGGGAGCTAGGGAACTTGCTAATAGAGGAGGCTAAGTGTGAGAGGGCTATCGATGAGCTGATCACTTCTGTTGACACATCGGAAAGGAAGTTGGAAGGACACAAGGAGGGAGTTGGAGGGGTTGAATATGGAGGCTGCCCGCTCAAATGGTCAATAGTCCTTTTCACTGTAGAGGCTCTAAGGGAAAGGTTATAGAGCAAGAAGGTTGATTATGAGGACTCGTTGAGAAGTACGTCGCCTTTGGAAGAGTATTATCTTAGGGTGTGTTTGAACTACATTTTGGAAGAATGTATTCTTGAATAGTAAATTCATGGAGAATATATGGTTGAAAAAGAATGAAAAGTTATTGATGTGATGAAAACTATTATTTTATTGAATAATGTGTGGTTGAAAATGAGTAGAAAAATAAAAATAAAAATTTTAATGTGTTACAAACATGAGCTTATATTTGTTCACAAGGACATTACTACAATTACACTTTGGTGTACACTTTGTTACGTGACATTATCCAATTGAATAGTTTAAATTTTAAATATTTTTTTCGTCCAATACATTGTTGACAACAATGTAAGAGTCAAACAAAAGTGTATAAATAAGTGTTCAAATTTGTTCACAAATCGTTCATAAACAAATATTTCTATACAATTCCTCTCTTCACATAATATTTTTTCTTGTAACAAATTTCTCTCCCGCACGAATTCGAACTCCATCACCCACAAGTAACTCTCATCAAGAAATATACTGGCCGTCACAGTCTGTACACATCAACTCACGTGATTTGCTATCCACATGTCATCCTAAAAAGATCCCAGATTTTCAGACAAAGATGCTGACTTGGCAGATTTTGTAACATCCCAGAAAGAAGGAACAGATTTTCTTGAAATCAAGACAAACAGTGTCGTAATTCCCCTCCACACATTCTTCAATTGCCTTATCTTTGAGCTGTCCCTTCTTCCCACCAAAACCACCAAACATCCCATGCCCGATTTTATAATGCATAATCCATTCCAAAATCTTAGTCATCCATCCACTTCTTCCAGCGCCGCCGCCACAAATGGCCACCAAACTTGGGTTCAGTATAACAAACCCAAGATTCTTCACTGCCCCATTCAGAAAACCAATTATTTCTGTGTCTGCTTCTCCTTCTCTGCCTTCTTCTGCTTCAGGGGTTCAGTTGATTCATTTCAACGGTAGAAAGTTATCCATTAAACGCAGATTGTTGGTTATTTCTCCTCGGGCCTCTACTGATCAGCAAGGTTAGGGTTCAGAATTTGAATTAATTGCGACTTCTTAATTTTTTTTTTCTCGTGGCCCTTTTTTGTGAACTTTTTTGTGACTTAAATTTCAAGTTTTGAGATTGGGTATATTGATTTACAGTCGTTTCTCTCAAGAAAATTGCTTTGCTTCCAACCCTGTAGTCATATTGGTGTCAAGAAGCAAACAATAAACAAGTTATAAGAACTCATTGAGCTCAAACAAGCAATTTAATTCGAAGAAGACTCAAATAAGCACACGGATACCATCCTGTTCTCGAACGAACCACGATGTATGATTAGCATAAATCCCATGTCGACTAAAGATGCAAACAATAAACAATATACGGGATTGGGCTATTTCTCTTAATCAATGTCGAGGTTGATCTTTTAAGATGGAAAATCCAATTCTTTATACTTGGTTCATTTCAAAATTTTATTTTTTGGAAATGTATGTTAGGGTTTATCTTGTTGAAGAAGTATCTTTAAATAAATAATTTTTTTTCCCCTCTATAACATCTTAAGCTTTAAGATGAGGTGACGTGGGATAGTATTTGAGCATACAAAGATCATTGCTCAAAATCATTGCATTTTAGGGAAATGCAAACCTGGAAATATGTCTAACTCCTTAGCATTGTTTGAAACAAGAATTAGCATTAACTTGTATTTATTTTTTCCTTGGAGAGTGTTGATTTCATCCCTGTATTACAGCAACCTTGTACACGCAAATGCTTCCAAACTATGCGTGGTTAGCACTTGCATTATGTGTTGCTTTGATTGACCCCTTGTTTATTTTCAGGTCAGGTTCAAGGAGATGAGGTGGTCGACAGCAATGTCTTGCCCTATTGTAGCATAGATAAAAAACAGAAAAAGTCTCTTGGGGAGATGGAACAAGAATTTCTTCAAGCACTTCAGGTATTAATAGAGGACCCCTACAGCACCAACATGCGGACTTGCCCATCTCTTCTCGTACATTTTCTTTTGTACGTAATCCTTATTGTTTCTGTAAGATAAAAAGTGTTCTGAATTTCTGCTTCATTACAGGCATTCTACTATGAAGGAAAATCTATCATGTCAAATGAGGAATTTGACAATCTTAAGGAAGAACTTATGTGGGAAGGGAGTAGCGTCGTTATGCTAAGTAAATAAGAATTTCTGTCTTCTTTCTTTCATCCTATTTGTTTGTGAATTTTACTTGATCCCTGTGGTTGTAATTTGCTTTTTGTTATTGCAGGTGCAGACGAGCAGAGGTTTTTGGAAGCTTCAATGGCTTATGTATCTGGGAATCCAATAATGAATGATAAAGAGTATGATGAACTTAAACTAAAACTCAAGGTGAGAAATGATGTCGTATACATATTACGATTTAGAAAACAACTTTAAATTCGTTAGAAATGATTGTTTCATATAAATCAGTATTTCTAGAAGCACATTTCTTTAAGAAAGTAAAATATGTTGTATTTTATCTCAATTTCTTGTGAAAACTTTAAGACAATCAGCATTTGTAGTAATTCACTTTCTGTAATTCTTAATCGTCTTATTTTACTACCCTGTTTCTTTTCATCTTCTTAGATGGACGGGAGTGAAATTGTGATTGAGGGTCCTCGTTGCAGTCTTCGCAGTAGGAAGGTGTGTTCTTCTATTACAAATGCAATTATGCATTGCTCAGCTATGTTTTACAAACACATGTGAGCTTCATTATCAATCTTTCTTTCTTAAATCTGCCCTGCTTTGATCCTTCCAAAGGTGTTGGGAATACTTGTGTCATACAATTGACACTTGGATGAAAGTATAGAATCATTATACAATATTTTACACTCAACTCAGAAACGATATCAGTGATGCTCTTTGGTATATATAATTCTCTTTGGACAAGTATTACTCAGTTTAGAAGTTTGCTAAATTTGACATTTAGCCACATATCTAGTCCTGGGAAGATGACACCAGGACTAAGTTCACTAAGAAAACTTATTGATGGTTCAATTCTTCATGTGAAAGGTCTCGGAAAACTTGATGAGTTTCTTTGCGATTAATATTATCGGTCCCCTTCAAGTAGAATGTAGATGAACTGATACTTCCAAGAGCAGGTTCAGAAGAAATAGGAGGGAAAGGCTTTGTGGGCTAAATTTATATTCTTCCTATTTAATGGGTTTCCTGTTAGCCATTCAAACACAGAGGTCGTGTATTTTCCTTTCCAAAATAATAATTTCATAAGCCTTAGCCTGCACTCTTGGAATGAGAGGGGGATGATAAGGTCAAAGGAGAGAATCTACAGACATTCCGTTTAGCTAGTGCGTTTACTCTAGCTTGTTGGTACTAGAAAGGGTAGAGGATGAGAACAATGATTTAGTTTTGGTCAACAGAGTCGAATTGGATAAATGACGACACTTCTCTTAACAAAAATGGTATTATGAGCAAAACTTTGGGCAAGGTCCTTGAGACATTTATGATTGAAGGACGATTCCACTATTTTAGGGGTCAAACTACCATTTCACTAAATTATCGGGAATTACTGATTTTTCTTTTATTAATTTCAAAATTATGTCTCAGGAGTTTATAATTGTTTATTTTATTAATTTCAAATTTTAGTTTCCAGAATTAGCTCTTTAGGGCTAGATTTAGAATTGTTTAACTAAGACCCGCTAGGGTCAGCTAAAATCAATGGATATAGACTAAATATATGAGTGTTTATAATTTTTGTCCAAATTCTCACTATTTTGAATAAATCAACAAGTTTTTGTTGCTTGTTTCCTGGTCGTATTGAGCGACTTAAAAGGAAATTAGAAATTTGTTCATAAACTCCACGTGTTTATATCTTTGTACCTGTTACGTGCATCACAGTCCCATCTTTTTCTTCTCTTGAAGATCAATTTTCATAAGTTGATTATTTTTAAGTCATAACTATCATTTGTATGTAATGATATTTTGTCATGTTTACATACGCATTTGACTGATGAAGTAATAAAAAGAGTATATTGTCATCCGCTATTTCTGCATTAAACTTATTGAGCAGCATGTCGGAGAATCTTTTAAATTATCTACTCTGCACTATGTATGTGAAATACATGATACAAAATTCTTGATAACTTCAATATCTTGTTACAACCTGACGACAGTCAACCCGTGATGCGAAAATGCTAATGATGATGTCAGTTCTTCAAGGATTGCTTAAAGTTGTTTCCACATTGTTTCTTCTTTCTTTTTAGTAATGGTTATTTATGAATATACATTTATTCATTATTAGAATATAATGAGTGTAGACAGTCAAGTTAAGATTTGGCATATACCAGGTCTTTTTAAGATTTGATCGATCTCTTACCTGCAGGTTTACAGTGACCTTGCTGTTGACTACCTCAAGATGTTTCTCATAAACGTCCCAGCTGCAGTTGTTGCATTAGGATTGTAAGTGTCACTTGCATGAATGCACTCGTACGAGCTTCAAGATAAAGAAACTATTTGATACTATGCTCCTTTAAGTTGTTTCTTTGATCAATCTACTAAACCTGTAGGAAACACTCTGTCAAGTAGTTATATTGATCATCGTAAAGGGCTAACCTCAGGAATATAACAAGAAAACTTTTCATGTTGAGAGAATGGAATACTTGAGCTAACAGCTTTTTAACCCATGCCATATCTAGGTTTTTCTTCCTCGATGATTTGACTGGATTTGAAATCACATATCTATTGGAGATAATAATGGATTCCCCTCACTTCCTCACTTTTCATACTCCCGTTGAGATATGGCCTGATTTGTTCTTTCCCACACTTGACGATGCAGTTACTTGAATTGAAATTCAGAAAACGTAGTTGAACTTTTTGCTTATGTTCTCAGTTCAATAATTCCTTATACTTTAATATCTCTGCAGCTTCCCGAGCCCTTCAGTTTCATTTTCACATGGTTTGCAGCTTTGCCTTTCATTCTGTGGTTATCTTTCACCATTACAAACACAATTGTGAAAGATTTCCTGATCTTGTCGGTAAGATTGTCATAAACAGTTGAAATAAGGATGATAACTTAAAATACTGTTTCAATTTTGCTTATATATATTAGAAAGTAAAATTCAACTAATTATATTTACTGACTCAGGGACCCTGTCCAAACTGTGGCACGGAGAATATTTCCTTCTTTGGGACCATATTGTCTATATCTAGTGGTGGTTCGACCAACAATGTAAAATGCTCAGGGTAAGAATAGAAGTATCCGGCATTCATTAGGCAATTGCTGTATTATTTTGCGACTCTTATTTGATCTAAGTGGTTTTACTTATTGTAATAATTTTGACCATTGGAACACTCTGCATCAGTTGCGGGACAGAGATGGTGTATGATTCAAGTACACGACTGATTACATTGCCCGAAGGAAGTGAAGCATGAGTTGAGGTATGTACCCTCTTTAGACATTCTTAACCAAGTAATATAACATTATGGTTTACAACCAAAAAATATATACAGCAGTATTGTGAATTGATCACAAGATAATGTCAATAATAAAATAAACAAAAATAAAATAAGAACATCAAAATTTATGTAAAAATCTAAATTCAATGATTCTACGAAAACAAATCATAAACTCAGAAGAGAGTTGAAAAAAATCGACTATTTGTGATAAAAGATTATTTACTTGCAAAAAGGTCATTTTGCACCAGGATTTCTAGTCTCCAAAGGAACATAGACGGCTAGAAATTATACATAATCTAAGGGGACCACGATTATACAGAATTTTGAACAAATGCATAGCTACAGATTGCCTACACCTTATTGTATTTTGAAAAATTTGATCATGTAAAAGAACTTAGTTGTATAAAAACACATGTTGGCCTTGTGTACACCATAATACGCATTAAACTGCCGACTGTTAATGCATATGGAATTTCTGTTGTTTCATTCTTTCTAACTTGTTGGACATTATAGTGACCCGAGTGGACAATTTAGTGACCCGAGTGCTTTATCATTTTTCTTTGTTCATTAAGAAACAGGGAACTCCATTTAATTTGCATTAAGGGCCGTTTGGCAATGCTTTCGAAAAGTTAAAAACTCCTTCTAAGACTACGAAATTGTCTAAAGCAGAAGTCTTGCCGAATGGACCTTAAATCATCCTTTTTAAATTTTCATTATTTGATATTCGAANCTCCATTTAATTTGCATTAAGGGCCGTTTGGCAATGCTTTCGAAAAGTTAAAAACTCCTTCTAAGACTACGAAATTGTCTAAAGCAGAAGTCTTGCCGAATGGACCTTAAATCATCCTTTTTAAATTTTCATTATTTGATATTCGAAAACATATCTGCATGAAAATCTACACACTGTGTGTTCTTGAGCTGAGAGTTGGTATATGGCAGACATAATGGATTCGGATGCCAGAAGAGTCTGAAGACACGAAGAAGAGTTTTCAGTGTAGATACAATTTGGTTGCTGCATAACTGCTTTTATGTCCATAGATATTTGTATCTTGAGTATTTTCATAACTTCATATGTAAATCTTATACAGGTTTGTGCACTGTAGAAGACAGATGCTCGACTATTTTGAAGAAAATCATTTAGTTAAAAGTACAATAATCTCATACTATTTGAGCACTCTGCATTTTCTTGCACAATTAATCATTTACTCTCATTATTTGCCTGGTTTTTTCATTATATGATGCTGAAATAAATGGTTTTAGAGATTAATTGGTATGTAATCGACTATGACAGTCAATATGATGAAAAAGATTTTAAATTTCTTTTCTTAATTTCTTTGGTATGCAGCATTCTACGATTGTTAATCTGGGTACTCACGTGATTGAAACCATCAATATGGACGTTAAAATCACACGCGACTTTCACGTGATGGAGGTCATCAATATTTTATTAATAGCCATTTTAATGTCCAACTATAACTTACGTGAAATTGTGTGCAATTTGACAGTTTACGTTATGTAAGGATCCAATCCTACATATTTAACTAGATTTGAGACTCAAAACCTTACTTTTGGTGGTTAAGGACTCGTAACCACACCCCATGAAAGATCAAAGAGTCCAATCTTAATTTTTCCTAAAACCTATCATATCAAGCTTTCAATACCAATACTATTTGTTCATCAGATGGTAAACGTTCTGCTTTTTTATGTTATAGCTTGATAATTAGACATGGACTATTGGCAAACTAATAAATTCTTATTATTTATTAATATTAGACTCCATTCATTGCATTATTTA
>CAIGRR010027618.1:0-12236 GCA_903798365.1 Fraxinus sp. 1973-6204
AATCTTTTATATTTTGAATTTATTGCTTCCCCCCTCCCCCCTCATTTAATCAATTTTGTGTATAACTGTTAATTTCACTTTTTAGTGTGCAATTGATTAAATTGAACCAATCCTCTGCAAGAAATGACCCTTACTTGCCACATTACTATTTAAGACGACACGTTCAAACTAAGTAAGGAAAACTAATTGGTACGTCAAATTGGGCGGTATCAGTCAGGTCGAGACTTTTCCTAGTTTCCATTAAGAGAGATGTCGAGCAGTGAGGATTATCGGGGTTCTAGTAGTTTGAGTAATAGCAAGGACTTAGGAACGTCGATTATTCCAATGGCAGTCCCTCTGACGCCCAACCTAAGTACCAAAGCCACGACGAGTTTAAGTTTCTTGACGATCACTATAGTTTTAAAGAACACCTAGTCGTAGCAGCTGCTTGAGAGTTTAGTCTAACGCCTAACTGCGACATTAGGTTGCCTGATCCCTGGGATATAATGGTGCAAGCTCGGGAATGAGAGTTTGTTATTTTTAGGGACACTCTAAAGGTCGAGTTTAGGTGGCCCTTGCACCTTTTTTTCATAGGTTTGTTTAGTCAAGCACTCCATGTGCCCGAGGCAATTAGTGCCCAACCCATGGAGGATGCTCATTTATTTCTTTATTACATGTCGATACCTGGGTATCATGTCGTACCTTGAACTGTGTCGAATGATATTCGAGCTTAAGCAACTTCTCCAGTACACACGTTTTGCCTACCTATGGACTGAATGTGGGCTTAGAGTGCCGACCATGCCCAGTTCATTAAAAGGATGGAAAGATAGATGGTTTTACGTAGTAACTCAAGATCCCGACCTTCCCTTTTGGCTGAGGTGGGGAATCCCGAATGCTGTTAAGTTTTGTGAGGGTTAGGCCTACTTTGAGACATTAGACCGAGATAGGAAAATGCTCAAGGAGCTCGATCCCTTGGTGCCGGACATGAAGGCCCTCCTCGGGGACAAAGTATTAGACTTCGCTGATGTGAGAGGTATCGAGGGTAGGGTTTTCTTTTTTAGTTTTGTTGTTGTTTGTGCATAAATGTATTTTGATTCCTCAGCCCTTCGCAAGTTCGTGAACTCCAAGGCCAATGCTCCTCAGCACCAGGCCGCAGCCCTAACAAAAGGGAAGAAAAGGCCTCGGGTCTCAAAAGTTGACGAGTCCATGAGGGGCCCGGTAAGACCTCTCAGTCCCGACGATCTGTCCCGAGCCCTAAAGCAACCCAACAACCATCTTTCGAGCATTGCCACCTAGTCCCGAGCATCGTTGCTAAATATAAAAGTGATGTGGGGTTCAACGAGGGAATGAAAGCCCCCGAGTTTCTTACTTTGAAGGTAAAAGGCTAGACTTTATTTCGAATGCGTTTAAGTAATTTCCTCGATGTTTAAGCTCATTCTTTTGTTTTGACAGACCTTTAGCATTGGTCGAGGTCTCTTTCTGCAAGGGATGGACGAGTCCCACAAAATGGTCGGGCTTGTGGAGGCCAACGAGCTGAGGAACAAAAGAATCGCTAATCTCGAGGCTAAGAGAGAGATTCTATTGAAAAAGCACAAGGATGCCAGAAACTAAATGAGTAGAGCTCGGGACGAAATGGGGACAGCTAAAGATGAGATCGAGGACGTTAAGCTGGAGCTCGAGCAAAAATCCAAGGAGCTCGAGGCTAAGCTTGCTGAGGTCAAGGAGCGAGCTTGAGAGGAGTTCAAGACCTCCGTATATACATTGAGGTGATTGATGGGGTCAGTGGTCCCATCGTACTCCTTTATGGGGAGAATTTGAACATGTTTAGAAATAGATAGGAAAGTACGTCCGATGTGAATGGAGTGTCCCCATGGGTATTCTGTATTATTCCAACTGTAATCCCATCTTGTACGATACGAACGAGTTCACTTGAGTCCATGGTAATCAATCTCGACGTCGAGGCCACTGAAGGTACGCTCGAGGCCTCGGATCCGCCATTGTCGTGAACGTCGCGAGTGTCCCGAACTGAGCATCGGCAATGAAACCTCCTGGTTGCCAATGCCAATGCTAGATGAAAATTTCTTTGATTTAACAATTAAGTCAGTGTTGCCACTTGTTGACAGAGTTCTTCGATTGCTCCCACGATAATCACTGCTGGTTGGAGAGCTAGTATTTCTAATGATTCTTCTTGAAGAATTGGGGGATCCGCAATAGGTGGGTTGGGAGTGGATGAGCTTGCTGGAGGAAGACCCGGATGTGTATTAACCATGGCTTTTGGTAGCGGTTCCCATAGACGGCGCCAATGATAATACCAAAAATCGTACATGTTGATTTTCGAGCTTAACGACTGAAAATGAGTACGAACGAGATCTTCTGGTACCTGAAACAAAGGAATCGGGGTGTTTCCTCGTTGCCCTTCTAATACTTAAGTCAAAGAGAGAATTCATGTGTGAGGTTATAGACTAAAAATTATGTAAAAGCGTACCTGAATAATTAATAGAAGCTTTGTATTTATAGAGATAGGTAGTACATTTTTTATAGGACTTGGTTGCTAAACATTCTGATTCTTAAAAGTACTACTTGATATGAGTATTGGATTGTAGTAATTGTAAGTCTAGTCATAGTTCGATTATAATAGTTACCAATATAGATTTCTTCTAGACATACGAGTCTTGAGTTGATGTATTTGGATAGATTTAGAATCATTTGCAAGTAGGATCCCTCGGTGTTTAGGCAGGAAAGTCTTGAATTTGGCAAAAAAAAAAAAAAAAACGCTCGAGAACACAGCATACGTTGATCGATATATCTCGAGAACTCACCTTGAGAATGTTCGTCACCAAATATTGTAAAAACTATAATGCTAGTCCTCGGGACTATATCAAGCTCGAGGACGAGGGTTTTCATCTTAGTGAATATCGATCCTCAGGACTTCAAAGCTCGAGTAGAACGATAAAGACCACTCACATTGTATTGAAGTCTAACCTCGAGATTTCAACGCAAAATGTTATTGGCTCCATTAATGTTTTTGTTCCGCTAGGAATTTGTAGGGATGGCAAAAAAAATTATCATACCTAATACCCGTGGCCCCGTCCCAACATGTACATAGGTGAGATGGGAATAATTGCCCCGATCTCAACCTGTCCAGTTGCCATCCATAGGAATCTGAATTAGCAATTAGAATCTCAAATTTGACCAAGACTTCGATGTACATGAAAAAAAATCCGAAAATAAGGGACAAGATGGTTCGAATAATAAAAAAAAATGGAAGGAAAGAATAACAAAGCTAATTGTCTGCCATAAATTATATATTAACAAATTTAACAGTTTCATGTTGCATACATCATATATAATCTACAAAATACAAATTTAATGTCTTTCTCATGGTAACTGGTTCAACAAAATAGTTCAAATCGGACTGAGGTGTCCACATGATTCTGCACAAGGGGTGGCTGAGTTTCTTCATACCGATTAAATAAATGAACCAAATTGTATCTTCTAAGGCTGGTCATTCTCCTTATTTGCTGCAGGGCAAGGCTGGAATCTTCTACTGAGTTTATTGAACAATTGGCAAAAAACCATGATTCTGCAAATGAAGAGGGCACTTACCTTCAGAAGGAAAAAAGCAAGTCTTAGGGAGGAACGAACTTCAGCTTAAAGCAATATCCATAGACTGAGACCTTACCCAAATTTACAGGGTGCTGTTGCTTTACACTTGGATAAATCTAATCAAGAATCTCCTTCTCTTTGTTCTCCATCCTCGCCTCGACCAGATACAGCATTTAGCTGCTGTTGTAACTGCCAGGAGTACATAAATTATGATTAAAAATAGCAGGACTGAATTAGGTGTGTTCATTCTCCAAAATTGACTTTCATCTTTAAATTAATTGCGACATGAAGATAATCATAAAGATCCCCGTGCACAAACAACAAGGTGTGCTGATTAATAGAGATGAAAAACAACAGAAAACTCACTTGCATATATTTTAGTCTTTCTGCATTTAATTCATCAGTCAAACTAATCATCCTGCAAGTGCCGGTTATGGGGATGGGAGAGTAAGAGGTTGAATTAAATTTCTTATGCAAAAGATGGCAGATAATAAAAATGTGTAAAGTTTATCAAGTCCAATTCTAATTGAGCCACCTCGATTGAAGATCTGTGATCTTCATAAGCAGCATACGCTCCCTTTCAGAAAGTGCTGATTCAACCTGTACATGGGTCAATGCTTTTAGTGAACTGATGAAATCTTATAGATCAAACAAACATTAGCTTTTGCAGTCAATGAGTAATAACGATTCATTTCTACCATCTGAAATCTAGATGTTGGGGATAAATAAGCAAAGATAATCTAAATACTCCCTAAAATCTCATCCTGAAATTAAGTCCAAGTAAAATGTAGAGGCTCGAGCCAGGCTCAAGATTCATCAAGTCTGGCATCTCTGAATTGACTATTAAAATAAGAACCTCAAGCTAGAGATTGAGAATTTTAACATTAGTTTGGCAAGTTCACGAACCGACAGAATGATCTGTGGACCATATCTCACATAAAGATGAAATAGTGTGCCTAATGGAGAAGCTACCATGATGACGTGTATGATTATGCAATGATATTAATCAGTGAATCTGCAACATAAAAGAAGATCTGATACATATTGAGTGGACTCACTATAAGGACTTGAGTACCCATGTTGGACAACTCCATACTCAAGACATGGATCATGGAAGTTACATATGGATCCTTCATTTTAAGCATAAAATGGCTTTATTTCCCAAATTCAACTCTTGAATGACATAATCTGTCAAGACTCATTCCTCTAGTCCATGTAACACAGTGAACATTGCATGTGTTCAACATACACTAATACAAGAACTTGTGTAGAAGATGGCACTTTAAGGAATAGTTGCAATTCCTTGTGCACATTTTAGTGATCCCAACGAAAGACTTCAATGGGACGAACACATTTAAAAGAGATAAGATCCGAAACTTAAGTTGGATCATAAAATATAGATCTCCCTTCTTCCTCCCTGAACGCTCTATCCAAAGAGAGGATCATCTATTCACCTAGTCAACGAAATTTCCTTTAAATGCAGGGTAGGGGCTTACGCTTCCATTATTTTCTGCTCCACGAGGTAACGGAGGCAGTTTCCCATTTTGAGGAGCTGAAAGAAGAATAGAAACATCAATCTAAACAATACAAAGCCTTTGTCCTTGATATATACTACAATAAGATTGTCAACTCACCATCAGCAATCTCAACTAGTTGCAAGCTATTCAATAAATTCATTATAAGATCCTGCCGTTAAGATAGCAATAAATTAGAGGAAAATAAATATAGAGAGCTTCCGATTGAAAAAGGCTTGTTTACCTATTTTATAATAATAGAAGCCATACTAAAAATACAACAAAAAATACAAAAATAAGGTCTTACTTGTTGAATTGATGTTTGCTGAGAAAGATTCTGAAGATGAGGCATGAGAACTGAGGCAGGTACATTGCTGCTGCTGATTTCCCTAGGGGACTGATTATTAGGCTGAAAGCCAATGATGAATACATCACTACGATTGACAGAAACTAAGTAATCAAGTTTATTTGGAAGAGTAAAGGGGGCAGAAAAATGAGGGGGGTTCAACAGTTAAAAATTCTGTAATAGTTTAACAATAAGAATAGTCAGTGTACAAACCATTGGCTTAGAATCAAAAATCCAATCTCCAACACTAGCGGACTTCCTTAGCTGTGACTCCTGAGGACAACATCAACAGATTATGAAGGGGGAACTAAACAAACTAATCATTTTCACAAAATCAAGGAATCAGTTTGCCTCCTACCTGAGAATTTCGTCGGGAACTTGTACTTAATGGAATATCCTAGTATATTTGTACAAGTAAGCAACAGTCATCAAAATTAATTAAGTACCGTAAGAATGAAGCTGTACCTTTACAAGATCTACATTTTCAGACGTTACTGAGAACCGCCCTTTTATTTGTACCAGATTGGTCTTTGACTTGTCATCCATCGAATCTTTGAAGCCTAGAATGGTAAAATAAAACCAATGATGAAATAAACTAAAATTTCTCCATGAAGAGCAGTAGATAAACTCAAAATCAAAATGACTAACCTCCTGAAGATTTGATTGGGGCTGATAAACTGTTTGCTGAAGCTCGGTTTGGAAGCATTAGAGGACCACTAAAGCTGGGTGCTTTTCGTACCTGTTGAGCCCTCTCAACCACTTGATGGTTTTCAATCTCACATCTGACAAACAATTTTTTCCAAAGATGTTAACAACGTAAAGGTATTCCCCAGCTAACTAAGTGCCAAAAACATGTTGCGTAACCAAAAAACAGACAATATCCTACAATGACAAGCAGCTTTTGTAACTCACAAGAACAACATTTAATATCAAACTGCTCTCACATTTATGGATATCATATAGAAGTACAAGTGTGGGTCAACAAATTACAGAATTAATTCTCAATTTGTTTTTCAATAAAAAGCTTTTTCAATGCCAAAATTAAGGTGGGAGAAAACAACAATATACTAAGCCTCATTCTCAATAAATTACATGATTCCTTTCTCACTATTTCATACATGTCACCAAATTAATATGTGACGAGATTAGACAAATTTCATACAAAAGCACCCACGATAATGACCACAAACTTTGTCCAAATCTACATACAAGTCAACAGAGGTTAAAGATGAAAAAATGAGCCCTGCCACCACCATAAAATCCATATCTTTGGCCCCAATAACAGTTTATTTTTCTTCTTCATATTAGACAATCAACTCATTCATGTATATAGCATGCTGAAATGCTGTCAGAATAGGGGTGTTGCCTAACTAGAATGCCTTCACTTAACTTTGTAGTGCATGAAACCATGACCATACACCACCACAATTATGACCATTTAGTCACGACAAAGAACTAGGAATATGGGCACATCAGACAATCAAGTAAAAATTTCTTGTCAAATACATTAATGCTAATAAAATCTTGTTACATGCTGCTCAGAAGCATAAGATAGAATAGCATATGAAATATTTACTGAATTACAATAAACCTTTCTAAGTTGCGTGTTCTTTCTAACTTCGAATGACTAAGCACAACACCAGGCATTAGTGGTCCACTTTGAGTTTGACGAGGCTTCCCCATCTGAATTCTAGTCTTAGCTAGTGCACTATCCTTCTCCAACAAAGGAAGCTCGGCTTTCAATACACTTATGTTTACACCAGTTTTCCCCTGATTATCAGAGTCTGGTAAATCATTTTCAAAGACTTTTTCCTTCTTGCTTGGACTTTCAACCACAGGAACCTCGTCACCATTTATCTTCTCTCTGTAAAACAAAGAAGAAAATTTCATGCAGAATCGAGGATAGCATACACACACGATAACTGCAATACTGCATGTTAATCACAAGCACATCAAAAGCCAGAAATCCATATCAAGGGGAAGAAAGGATTAATATCTTGCTGATTACAAAATACAACCAAGATCAAACTCAGTTGGAATCTTTAAATGATATAAAAATCTAAATGGACAAGACAATGTATGATTCCAAGGTACAATAACTGTTACCAGTATTGAAAAAAGAAAAAGTCAAGGATGATGACGAATAGAGGCCTTTAATCACCTGTAAGTATTATTGCTTGACGTCCCTGGTTTTTCTACTTCAGGTCCAGAACTAGATACCACCTGCTAGGACAAAGAGCCATTTGTCATCCACTGGTCTCCCTCAGGAAAACCTCCATTCTGTCAAACAGAAGTAAATAAATAATTATATTAAGGTTACTAATGACCTTATGATTCATGTACAAATTCGAGCCATCTTCTTCCTTGATCTCTTGTATATCATCCTCTTCTTGCAGCTGCCAAAACAAGAAGAAATCAGCTCATGTGCACCATGTAGCAAGCCGTAAGAGTGTTTATTATGAAATTCAGTGACATCAAGGAAGATATTGCCATGTACATACAAGTGATGCTTGAAGCTTCAAATCCTCAACATCAAAGTTCCATGCACTTACACCTCGCTGGTACTCGCTCTGAAACAGACAAACAAAAGAGAGAGATGAGAGAGTGGGAGTGGCTGATCAAGAAAGGTACCAAAAAGTGTCCAGCAGGTTCTGCACTTTCCTCGTACCCAGTAATTACTTTATTTAATCCACTGAATTCCTCAGTTCCTATAGGATAAGATTACTCTTACTTAATCCGCTGAATTCCTAATTTCCTACAATATAAATAAATAATAAATTAATGGCAAAAATGGCTTCTTTTTTTTCAAAAACCAATAAAATAAGGAGACCAGAGCTAGCAATCTGCTCCAGTATCACTAAAGTAGAACCTAACTGCTTTATAGGAATTAGAATTACAAGGCCTATCTGATGACAATATGCAGGCATTCCCTCTAGATAAGCACCAGGAATATCAAGGGGTACAAGAGCCCCAAAGGTAGGGCACGTCAGTGAGAATATGTCAGCAAGAATAGGAAATTAGGCAATCAATGTATATACGTATACAGAATCTTTTATTAGGGAATAATTAGTTGTATAGTTTCCTTAACAAATTCCTTTGTTTAGCTCCTAATTGTAGGTAGTAATCAAGGTTGTATCTTACTATTTAATGAGAAGAGACTCCATTGAGGGCATCTAACCAAATCAATAGCAGACATGGTATCAGAGCCCTCAACCTAAAGAGAGCTCTTCCATTTTTCTGATATTTTGGGTGATTGGGCGACTGATTTCTGGTTGGGCAATTTTATCATTGTTGGGCTTCCACAGCGAAGCTCATTATTGGTTTTTGGGACTAACCTGATAGGGTGTTGTTGGATTTCTCTTCCTACCTGTGAACCGATGCCTAATCAAACTTTACATAAACCTTGCCAATCTACTTGGGATATAGTCCCTTGTTCTACTAGAATTAAGCTTATTGGATGTAAATGGATTTACACTATTAAGTTGTGTGCCGATGGTTCTATCGAACGATATAAAGCTCGTGTAGTGGCACTCGAAAATTGTCGGAATATGGTCTTAACTATGAGGAAACATTTGCTCCAGTAGCCAAGATGGCTATTGTTCGCACAGTTATGGCCATTGCTATCTCAAAAGGATGTTCGCTTCATTAGATGGTTGCGGAGAATGCATTTTTACCCAGTGATCTAAAGGAAGAAATATTTTGCAACTCTTCGTGGCATATTTCATCTGCTTCTAACGAGGTTTGTCACTTAAAGCAGTTTGAAATAGGCACCACGGGCATGGTTTGAGAAGCTTCGTACTACTCTTCTAGATTTCACTTTTACTTAGAGTCGCATGACCCCTTACTCTTCTCGCACAACTAATGGAATGTTTATAATTCTTGTGTATGTCGATGATATTGAGATTATAGGATATAACCTTCAGTTGATTGGGCAGCTCCAATAGTGCCTCCGATCTTCGTTTCATATGAAAAATCTATCCACTGTAGCATTTTCTTGTCATTGAGGTTCAACGTTGTTCAACTGGCACACTCCTGCATTTGCATAAGTATACCCAAGAGCTCACTTCCTTAGATGATCTTCAAGACAAAAATTCGGTTCTTACACCTATAGAGGTCAATTTGAAGTTACACCAAGAGGGTGGCGATCCATTATCTGATCCTTCAATGTATCAACAGCTTGCAGGGAGCTTGAACTATTTGATTATTACCGACATGATCTCTCTTTTGTAGTCCAATAAATCAGTCACGTTATGCATGCTCCTTGCCAATCACATTTCGTAGCTGTACATCAACCTCTTCGTTATCTCAAAGGTACATCTGGCTGCAGTTTGTTCTATCTTTCTAGGAATTTTTTACAGCTTGTAGGTTTGAGTAATAAAGATTGGGCTGCTTGCATGGATACTCATCGCTCTATTACAGGTTGGTGCGGGGAAATTTCCTGGAAGAGTAAGAAGTAGGATCACATCTCGAAGTCTTTCACCGAGTCTGAATATCGCACTATGTCCTCTATTTGTTCTGAAATTATATAGCTTTGAGGGTTGTTGGGAGAACTTGGTGTTCCATGACTTTCCCTTCTCTCTTCATGTTGATAATACAAGTTCTATTTAGATTGCTACCAATCCAATCTTTCATGAGTGTATCGAGCATATTGATGTAGATTGTCATTCCATTTGTGAAGCGGTTGTTCGTCATGAGATTACTCTTCCTCACATCTTCACCTAACACCAAACTGCTGAAGTCTTTACTAAAGCTCTATCCCGTCATTGTCATCAGTTTTATAATTGACAAATTGATCGACTAGCATCAATTTGAGGAGGGATGTCCAGCAAGAATAGGAAATTAGGCAATCAATGTATATATGTATACAAAATCTTTTATTAGGAAATAATTAGTTGTATGGTTTCCTTATTTAACAAATTACTTTGTTTAGCTCCCAATTGTAGGCTGTAATCAAGGTTGTATCTCACTATTTAATGAGAAGAGACACCTCCATTGAGGGCATTCGAATCAAATCAATAGTTGACAGGGAAGACTCCTATGGCAAAACTAGCCCCTTGATGGACTGTTATACACAAGCAAAGGAAACCTGGAACATCCAGGCCCACCTTTAATAAGTAGATAAAAATATATTTGGAAATTGGCTCTCTCTCAAGAAATGGGCTTATGCAAAGGCGTTGTTTGGTGCCCACTGCTTGAGGCAGATGTTTCAGATTAGGAGATAGTCACTCGCAGAGAAAACCCAAAAAAAAAAGCAGAAATAAAAAAAGAAGACATCAATTAAAGTAAATTGTTGAATAACTCTTGAGATGCTTCAAACCTGTGATATTGCTTCTTGTTCTGCTGAAGGCATTTTTTTCAGAGCAAGTTGTGCAGCATCTTTGAGCTGCATTTTTTTCACAAGAACATTACAAAAATAAAAAACAGGTAACCTGAGAAGCCTGCTAGTAGCACAACTACCTGAAGGTCTTTCACACGCTTCCACAGTGGTGGCAAGTCAACAAATAGTTTCTTTAAGGTAAGCTCTGGAGGCTTGATGTTCTTGAAAAAAGAATGTTTTAACAATTTTTCTGCAGTTGGCCTCTTAGTTTGATCTTTCACCAAACACATTGCAACCAGTTCTTTGAAAGACTGTTTAAAACTGAAGACCGTTTAACAATCAACTTACAAAAATGTATAACCCTAACTATTATTCAACATAATGTCTGAAGACAAAAATAACACGATTACCTTAGAAAACCTTTTATCTCGGTCATAATCAAGCCCAGGAGGGGCATTCTGTATGGTCATAAGCAGAACCTATTGCACATATGGAGGTTAAATAATTAAAAGCGTTCAGTACAGTTATCTCCATGAACACATAGTCAAGCTATTAAGCACAGTCATACCTTCATTGGAGGGTATTTTGAAAATGGTGCATGTCCATGAGCCAACTCTAGTGCAGTTATTCCAAACGACCAAATGTCAGCCCTGTGAATATGAAAATTAATTATGCACCAATCCAAAGAATCTTTATTGTTTCCAGCACTCATGATGTAGCATCGTTGCCAACTCTAACAGATCTGTTAAGGATAAAATCTCACATCGAATAAAGATGAAAATATAGACCAATTTATAAGGATCTGAGCTATTCATCACAATAAGGTTGATCTTTAAAAATGGAATCTCAAATCTTAACATGATATCAAAGCACATTAAGCTCAAACGAACAATTTGATCCGATTAATACTCAAAAAATGAGCACACAAATTTCAATATTGGTCTGCTCAAACGAATCAACATCTTACGAGGCATGTTAAGAGAGAATCTCATATTGAATAAAGATAAAAATATAGACCAATTTACAAGGGGTTGAGCTACCGCTCTTAATAAGGTTGACCTTTTACGATGGAACTCCAAATCTTAACAAGATCTTAGTTGACAAAATAAACACTAAGCCCCTGTTTGGACTCCATTTTGAAAAAAATGCAATTTTATCTTTTTTATTTTTGGATTTACGCATAAATTCAAAAAATTTCTTTATTTTTCAACTGCACATTTTCCAAAATATCAATATTCTAAAACACATTTTCCCCCAAAATCTATTTTTGATGGAGCCCAGACAGGAAATTATGTCTCTACTCTGAATGGTATCTTACTGAAAAAACAGATTTAAATTTAGAGGTAGAAGAATTTTTTCTATAAAATCTTGTCAGGCACAATTTTAGCAGGTAATCTCATATTTTGTGTTGTCTATTATGTAATATTATTGGCTATTTCTAAAGTTTATGCCACCCTAAAACTTAGTCCTAGGT
>CAIGRR010027620.1:0-14374 GCA_903798365.1 Fraxinus sp. 1973-6204
GAGATTTTAGGTGATAATTGAAGAGGACATCGTTGGCTTTCTAACGGTATCCGAAATCGACGGTTTTGATGGTCGAAAATTGCCGAAAAATTGCCTCAAACTTGGCCAAAAAATCTGAAAATTCAGTGACCGTTTTAAAATTTTCAGGTAATTTCAGTGATGATTTTGTGAAATTAACCCATTATAAATTCTTCCCAAATAGAGGCTAAGCGATCATTAAGATGGAATAAAAAGTAAACTCTAGTGATTGATAAAACAATATAAAGTTTGATTAATGAAATTTATAATACATTAAATATTAAATCAAGTGAAAATCATTTTTTGGACTATTAAGTCTTATTACAATTCAATTATTTTAGTAATTTACTTCTTGTTTTTCATTATGTGTTTAATTCACAAATCGTAATAAATATTAGGACTAGCTAGAACAACCTAAAGTTCTACATGATGGGAGAATGTGTGATTGAAAAGTAATGAAAAATTTTAGATTTATGTGTAATATTATTTTATTTGTAAAATGTGTAGTTGAAATAAAGAAAGATAAAAAAATGAGAATGAGTGTCAATTTTCAGATCAACTTTAACGCCCATTTAATTAATTACATTCACATCAATGTCACTGTTGTTAATTATCAATTAATTAACATTAACATTCATTTAATTAATATTAATTAGGACTTTCACATTAAAAAATGCAGTTCATTAGTCACGTTCATGTATACGAATCAGCATTGAGTTTCACTTAATGGAAAATTAAATTATATTCATTTAATATAAATGATTTAATATTCATTATCATACATATATTTCTTGATATTAATTATAAATTAATTAATATTCACGTTAATTCATATATCGTATTTGTCTTTCATATTTATTTATGTATTTAGTTGTGATTCTAATACTCTTAATTCAAGTATGTATTTCATTATTTATGTGTGTATATGATAATTAACTTTTACTATCAGAGACTTACATTTCTTTCATATTTTGATCAAAGAGGTAAATGAATGATCAAATATTATTTTTACAGTACTTATAAAGTATTTTAGAATAACGTGCAAAATATGTTCAACTCTAATCAGTTATTTAAATTTGACTATTAGCATGAAATTTCATTATAATTTAGAAGTAACCGATAAGATATGGTGTTTATGATGAATTTCCTTTTATAAGAAACAAGATTTAAAAATAATTTGCTTTTGTTAACTTTTATGTTGATTAATATTTGGATAAATGTTACATAAATTTATTATTTTTGTCAAGTAATAATTTGTAAGAATATTGAGCATTAGATATAAATTTGGTTGCACGTTCAACTCTGGTCGGTCATTTAAAATTTGACTATTAACTTGAAATTTCATTATAAGTTAGAAGTAACAGATAAGATGTGGTGTTTATGATGAATTCCCAGCTTTATAAGAAACGAGATTTAAAAATAATTTGCTTTTGTTAACTTTTATGTTGATTAATATTTGGATAAATGTTACATAAATTTATTATTTTTGTCAAATAATAATTTGTACTAAGAATATTGAGCATTAGATATAAATTAGGTTGCACGTTCAACTCTGGCCAGTCATTTAAAATTTGACTATTAACTTGAAATTTCATTATAAGTTAGAAGTAACACATAAGATGTGGTGTTTATGATGAATTCCCAGCTTTATAAGAAACGAGATTTAAAAATAATTTGCTTTTGATAACTTTTATGTTGATTAATATTTGGATAAATGTTACATAAATTTATTATTTTTGTCAAATAATAATTTGCGGTAAGAATATTGAGCATTAGATATAATTTTGGTTGCAAGTTCAACTCTGACCGATTATTTAAAATTTGACCATTAGCTTGAAATTTCATTATAAGTTAGAAGTAATTGATAAGATGTGGTGTTTATGATGAATTCCCAGCTTTATAAGAAACAAGATTTAAAAATAATTTGCTTTTGTTAACTTTTATGTTGATTAATATTTGGATAAATGTTACAAAAATTTATTATTTTTGTCAAATAATAATTTGTACCAAGAATTATTGAGCATTAGGAGTATGTTTGAGCCCCATTTTTTATTTAAAAATACATTTTGAAATAGTAGATTGATAAAAAATATGCAGTTAATAAAAAGAATTTTTTTGCTTATACGTGTAGTATTATTTTATTCAAGAATACATGATTAAAAAGAATATAGAGAAAAATGTATTTTGAAAATAATGAGAATCAAACAAGGGCAGGATATAAATTTGAGAAAAATAACAGGCATTTATTATTAAATAATTCTTATTAATATTAAAGATCATCTCAATGCGTTTAATATTAAGAAGGTGTTTGGTGTAGATTAAAATTAAATTTTTAGTAGATTGTTATAGAAATTTTTGAAATGTGTGATTGAAAAACTGTGGGACCCATGAAATATGTGGTTAATATTGATTGTTTGATTTTGACTTAGATTAAAATCTGATTTTAATTTGTATCAAATGAGGCCTAAATAATTCTGATTAATACTAAAGATTATATTAATTAGTAAAGAAAATTACAACACTGGCCCACAACCTATTATTGTAGTAAATTAGTCTCCAAACTTTTGTATAGTTGCATAATAAGTCTTAAAAAATCAAAATCGTCTGAATTATTACCAGTAAATCATCACATGATCTCACACGTTCACCTTGATGATGCAAGGTTTTGCTTATCTACTTGGAGAGACGTTTTTAAAAAATTAAACAAGTTAACATGTTTCTAGTGTAAATATCTTGACAACTTAAAAAAAATAAAAATTAAACCGTTTCTAATTGATAAATGACTACGCAACTATAAGGATCAACTTACTTTCATAATTTAAACTTAAGGATTAACTCGCTACTGAAGCAATAGTTTCAGGACTAATATTGCAACTTTTCCCAAATACTATAACATGGAGAATAAAATATATAAAAAGACAAGAATCGGAGAAAATTCACTGTGCTATTTATTTAAAAGAAAAAGGGCAAAGAGAGAATAGAGAGAGAGAGATGATGGGAAAGAAAATACGAATATTTGCATACAGTATTTTTCTTCTTCTGTTCACACTTGAATCATACTTTGCTTCATCTCTTTCGCAGTCAAAATCAAATCAGGTACTTCTTCTCTTACTTTAAGATGAAATTTAATTTTACGGGGAAATAATAATTCTTGAAACGAAGAAATTGAGTTCAATTTCGATCCATCTACTTGGGTTTGTTCTGTTTCTCTAAATGTAGTTTATTTACTTCGTAGTGCTGAGCATTTTTTTGTAGTATTCGTTCTTTAAATAATAATTAATTGAGGATTTGGAGTGAAGACAAGAAATAAAGAAAAAAGGTTGAATATTTATTGAATAGAAAATTTGATTGATCCTTTACGTGAATTTTCGGGTGTTTAGTTTCATAAGATCAGGACCCATTAAATTTTTATCAAGTTAGAACTTTCTTATGTTATACTATGAAGTTATAAAATGCTTAGTTAATTAATATATATATAGGATAGTTTGGATTCTTAGATTTGCAGTGCCGAGAACCAAGTTAATGTTTTGCTTTAGCAACTTGTGATCATCTCAACTGGATTATTAGCAATAAACCAATTGTGTGAAAGAATACTTATGCGCCCGTATATGTACATTAGACATGTTTTATGAATGTTATCTTTCAACGCTTATTCATGTGAATTAATCTGTTTCAACTTAATGTGCTACAGGGTATTGAGCATTCTATTTCAAGGTAACATTTTCTGTCACTTGATGGAAGTTCTTTCTTGTTAATTCCTTACAAGATCACTTATTTTTTGGTTTTCAATCATATTTAGATGTTCCTGTGTCTCAACTGTCAAAGATAAATCTAATCTTTGGACACTTTTAAGGAGAAATGCTCCCTGTCCTGTAGTTAGTATTATTGGTGCCTAACTTGTTCCTTCATTTCTTTTTCTTTGGTTCTACATTCTTCTATTATATCCTATTCATACAAAGCCCTGTACTAATATACTGAGGGTTAAGTGATTTGACTCTTTCTCAAATAGAGAAATCCATGAATTGGGATCAATTCAATTAAAATTTATCGAGTCACTCTAATAGTACTTGGGTTAAGGATTGAGTTGGTAATTTTTCTTTCTTTTGATTCTTAGAAATCTTAAAGAAGATCAACCTCAAATTCCTGAAGTTCATTGTTCCAGAGAGAGGAGTCGGGCTGCATGGAAAGTTATAGAGGAGGTACTTGCAAATAGTTGATAGACGATAGTTCTGTAGATACGTTTGAAGCCTACTTTAATCTGCTCTCTCTTGATTAACTTTGAATGTAACTAATGTTGCAGTATCTTATTCCATTTTTGGAACGAGAGAAATATCAGCTTTCAAGCAAATGCCTACTTCATCCAAGCAATGATATCTTTAGAGATCAGGAGGAGCATAAGATTCATGTGGATATAAATGAGTGGCGCTGTGGGTACTGTAAGAAAATCTTCCGAGCAGAAAAATATCTGGATCAGCATTTTGACAACAGACACCTAAATCTTCTGAATGTTGTATGTGACAGCGTCTTTCCTCATTCATTATTCTAGAGCAATAACTTGGTTCTATGGGTTCAAAACTGCTGATTGCCGGTATATCTGGCTGTACATTGCAGTCAATCCCCACATGCATTTCACAAATTCTCGGAGTGCCTTCTCTCTATTTAGCTTACATTGTTACTTTTACATGATATGCTTCAACTTTCAATTGCAAAAAAATAAAGGAAAGGAAAAGCGGAAGAAAGAAGAAGAAAAAATAAATAAATAAATAAATAAATAAATAAAAGGAATTTTAACTGGTTAACATAAAGATCCTTGATCTTCTGCTAATTTTTTTCTTTTCTTTTGTTACATACTCTTTGATATACATATCATTGTTATGTTGAGTTGACGAGTATTGTTGAAATTATCATTGAAATGATATTGAAGCAAATTTTTTTTTTTTTTTTTTGCAAGATGGATAATCGTACAGGTTTTATAACAAAGAGCAAGTGTATGTTTGTTCTAACTTCTAATTTTGTGTGAGAGTTAGTAACCAGAGAGAGTCATTATGCTGTCCAACTGGTGTCTTAGTACTTAATCTTCATTGTTCAACTTATAAAATCCTAACAAAATTTCATATTGTTTATTAATATGACTGAATTCATAATTGTTTGTTAGTAACCAGAGAGAAGGGTTATGCTGTCCAACTGGTGTCTTAGTCCTTAATCTTCATTGTTCAACTTATAAATTCCTAACAAAATTTCACATTGTTTCTTAATATGAGTATATGACTGAATTCATAATAGCTGTTAAAAATCTAGTGTAGAAATGGTCTATGGGAAATATATACAGTCACCTCTATTTGATACCAGACCAGGGAAAATCTTTCCTATTATATTTCAAATTTACAATTAAACAATATGATTTTAAGAAATTATAAGAGGAATCTTTCCCATCTGTTTCAGTAAATAAAGCCGCTCCTTTATATCCTTCCTGACCTAGATCTAGGATTCTTCCTAGCCTCTGCCACTGTATTTTTATGTTGTTTGAACATTTAATTATTATTTTTTTCAAAATTTTTGGTACCCCTTCTTATTAGTACCCTTTTACAATTATCATATCACAGTTTAGAAATGTTATGAGTTTTACTTTATCTGAGTGGATAAGGTAGGTGATTTGATTTCGAATTTTGTGCAATTGGAATATCTATCCGCATCTCCATCCCTATTTCATTCTGGCAGAGTCATTTTATGTAGCAGAATCTTATTTGACTTTCATCCTTGTCTTCATAGTTCGGTTTGAACCATAACAAATACAGAGGGGGAGAAATGAAATACTGAATTAGAAGTTATTTGTGGAATAATAGCACACTAGTCCCATAGTAACTCAAAAGTTTTCACTGATTCATATGTTGCACACTGGAATTATTTTTGTCATTGGAAAAGGGTATCTTCAGAAGATAGAAAGTTGTCAGGTTCCTGTCTTGAGATTCAGATCACAATGAGAAAAGCAGAACATTTCTCAAAACTGCACATCCAAAACTTTGTATTGATACCAGTTTATGAAGCATTGCTACTGTAAAGTAGTTTGATTATTTGTAACTTTAGTGTAGAGCCATTTGAAATTACCCCACATGCCATTTCAATATTTCATGTGAAAAGAATTCCTGTAGCTGCCGCTTGCATCATAATGTTAAGGACTGAAGAGGTTGCACTATGTTTTAACATTCCCAAGGTGTTCAAATCACGTTACTATTTAGGCATTTACTACCTTTTTCCGTTGTTTAATGGTTCAAGGATTACTCTGAATCAAGATTTTATAGTAATAGCTCTTCTATTAAAATATAGCTTGTTCCATATTTTATGATACACTTTTTGTGGATTCAGAGCGGCAGCAAGTGCTTAGCTGATGTATGCGGAGCTTTGCATTGTGACCTTGTAATGGATACACAATCTCGTAAAACCAAGTGCAATCCTGCTGCTGCTGCTAGAAACCGTCACTTATGTGAGGTTGTTCTCGTGTTTATGATCTTTCACATTATTAGCATGTTTGGTACGGAGGATTAGGTAGTATTGGACAGTAATAAGAAAACATGCACTATTTGTTTATTATCCCCTGGTTAAGTCCATTTGTTTCTTTACAGGATCTTGCCAATAGCTGTTTTCCTGTTAATCAGGGCCCCTCAGCGACTCGTCTTCACGGTACCATTTTCTAATCCATAAATGCTTCTTCTGGCTTTAATTTTCCTGATTACCCACATCAACTTTGTTTATGATGATTTCTAGAGTTATTTTTGCGCCAGTTCTGTGATGCACACGCTTGTTCTGGAGGAAGAAAACCCTTCTCTAGAGGAGGCAAGGTAAGGCTTCACTCAATAAATACCCCAGTTTGGGTGCTATGAATGAAGTTGAATACTCTTTTGAGGAAATTATAAAAGAGAAAGCGTTTTATGTATAGAGGAGAGATTGCTGATATTCTCAAGGTGTTGCGGTTTACATAATTGCATTGTCACAGTCTCTGAAAGCAAACTTTGACTAGATGCCTTAAAATGTTTTATATGCACTATCGAACTATTTCATCTATAAGTTTTGATTCAACATAATCCCTCCCGTGACCTGCCAGGAATATATATTTTCTTCAAAGGCACGCCAAATGCACAATTTTTATATATTTGCTTGCTTTGATACCATTTTGAACCATCTCATCTAAAAGCTTAAGCTGCCAAATAGTAGACACATTAGTTTTTTTAATTTAGTCTTCAACGAATTTATTAGACATGCCTTTTTGGGCACTAATATGACCATAAAATTTGGTTGAGTTGAATTGACTTTTCCCAAGAATATCTGGATCCTCTTATGGCATTTTGGCATACTGGATGCCCAGCATATACCTTTGTGGAATTGGTTTATCTCGATCCATCTATTGAGTATAGTCATTTTGCACATTTTCTTTCTTTTTATCATTGCGTTCCAACTAATTCTTGTTGTTTTACCTTTTTACATGCAGAAGCATACAAGCATCTTCTACTTGGCGATCTCAATACTGATTTTGATGTTCCTCCCTATATTTTACCTGATTGTTTATTTGTACCAAAGGTATTCTAGCCTCTGAATTCCCAAACTTTTACATGATATCGAGGAAAGAATCCAATCATTTTTGCTCTAGCTTCTGAAGATTTTCTTTATACATTGCAGAGAAATGAGAACGGAAGGGCAACAACTCAAGCGCATCTCAAAACCTGGAAGAAAACCAAAGCCTTCTTGATGGTAAGCGATAGAAATTGCTTCGGAATTATCTGATGATGAAAATTCACATTTGGGCTCTTAAGTATCAGACTTATTTGTCCTTTTGTCCATTTTCTTTGAAGTGGATATTTCATTTTTGTCGCTCATGTCCATGTTGTAAAAGAGAACCTGTCCCAAAAAAAATCATCAAAAAAATAATGGATTTCATAGGTCTTATCCTAATTAACATGATAATTTGTTCTAGAAATAAATTGTAGTGCTTAAATAAGAGTTGGGACCAATAATTTTGACCTTTAAGCTTTATATACAGTTATGACGCTTTATTATCCGGATTTCTTGTTTTCTTATGGAATCACTGGGTCTCTTCTCAACACTACGGATATTTTTCACCATGTTGACATGGAAAATCTTTTGATACTTCAACTACCACTTAACTTCCTTTCATTAATCAAATCACATATATCTTTGTTTGTCCTAATTAACGCTGTGGAAGAAGTTGACAAGATTGGCTGACCACTAGAAAGATTAGTCCCCTTTTCTGGTGCACAGTTTCGGCTTCAACTGGAATCACATAAGGGCATATTTTTTACTGAGATTACTACTGCCTTCAGAATGTTCCCTTAAAAGTTATATATTTTGACTGTAATGCAACGGTTACTTTTAAAGTAACATTTTTTTTTTACTTGAAAGTAAGAAAAAATAACTTACCTAAACATGTTTGAAAACCAAAAGTTTACATTTACCTTTTTTTAAACTTACTAGCCAAACATCTCTAAACTTATCCTCTAATTTGTCTTTGGACGATATGTTTGGGGTTAATTACCCCAATAGTCACTGAACTTTATCGAAAGTTTCCACTAGTTCACTGAACTTTAAAAACTACGTGGTTAGTTACTGAACTTTCAAAACTGCAACCCCATGCATTACTGAACTTTAAAAATCACCCCATTAGTCACTGAACTTTGCAAAAGATTTCTATGAGGTCACTGAACTTTGCAAAAAGTTTTCCAGATGGTCATTGACTCAGTGATCATCTGGGAAACTTTTGTAAAGTTCAGTGACCATTTGAAAAACTTTTTGCAACGTTCAGTGACGAATGAAGTGATTTTTAAAGTTTAGTGATGGATGTGGTTGCAGTTTCAAAAGTTCAGTGACTAACCACGTAGTTTTTAAAGTTCAGTAACCTGGTGGAAACTTTCGATAAAGTTCAGTGATTATTGGGATAATTAACCCAGTATTCATTAAAAGTTTCGTTCCCATTTATGAGCATATTACGTGGGCACGACATGCCTTTATCGTGTTCTTTTCCTTCCATTTCAGGAAAAATTCTTAGGCATAACATATTGGAGGGAATGAACGTAAATTCAAGTTCTGAGGTTCTATCAAGTGTGTATATCCTTCAATCCAGTCGCCTGTTGAAGTGCACTTTCAACATTGGCTCACAATATTGCACGCAGGAAAATTTGCTGCATTTTTTGGATTTTTGTTTGTTGTAAGATTTTCTTCCCCGAATATAAACATTTATCTTTTAACATAAAAAAAACATCAGAAGACGCTAGAAAATATGTTTTGGTAAATGGATCATAATTCAGTTCAAGAAGTATGTTCTGACTCGGGATTCAGGTGCCTCTGAAATATTTCAGTCTTGTACATTTCGAAATGGTGTCTATTAATTTTGAACAGATGTTCATCTATCTTCATTTGTTTCAATTTTCTTGGCCTTCTGCATTATGTATAAATTTTATTAGATTTTTATTTGGTGATTCCGAATAACGTGTTTGGCTATACTTGAAAATTAATAAAAGTTACTTAAAAGGAAACAGTTGTATTTAGTTGTTTAAGAAATGTAGCGTGTTTTCAAATCTCTGTCCCCTTTTACTTTTCACATGTTTTTAACCCCATTCGGAACCATGCATAAATTCATAACTTTTACCAACTTTTCACTTGCATATTTTATCGTCTTTTTTTTTTTTCAAAATTTATTAAAATATAAATTTTTTTAGCACAATAAAATAGGGGCAAAGATACATAGAATACAAGTCTAAATCTCACAAATTACACCATCTTTCAGGTAGTAGGACAATTCAAAAGTTTCCATTTCTCTTCCATAAATAGAAGCCTGCAACATACAACAATCAATTATTCAGTTATAATTCCCAGTCTATATTTCATATCAGTTTTGAGAATATATATTTACTATATGTTCGATAAATATGATTGAATGGTACCAGACAATATTTGAGGGAGAAAAGAGAAGTTAAATTATATTTGTTACACGTCCTGTCTAGCATTGTGCGCACTTAATTTTCTCGTCTTTGTGATGAAATACTGCCACAGAGACCAAGTTCTTGCCAGAACCTGCACACAACAATCATTTTCAACTTGAAAATTCTTGATCCTCTCGGGCTTCGAACATTGTCTCCCTCGTTCCAGATAAAAATAAGCTTCACGGTTGCCTGCTTAGAGCTCCAAGCATGAAAAACAACGGAGAAAATGAAAATCATGGAGATATGACACCAAAAGCAAGGGATATCAATTCATTCGATAATAGAAAACCATCAGGATCACTGAGCCGAAGGAACCCCAACACCTTATTCATCTTATGCTCGTCTGACAGCAAGAAACTAAATTCATCTGATGTAATATTTCTCCCTTTCTCATCTGAGCAGATCATATGCCCACTTTCCACATATGGTATATAGACCTCACAAATTGAGAGCAGAAGTGAACCACCAAAAGCTTCACCGAATGACACTAAATCCAGCCCACGAGCAGTTCTGAAAGAAAGCATAACAACATCCATTGCCAAGTCTTTGTAATCAGTAATACTATCCTCAGAATGATTCACCAGTCCATCCTCTAAATTCTGCACGTAATCCATATAGTCTTTCAACCTCCTCGACCTAGAAAACCTTGCTCCGCCAACAAAACTGGCTGATCCGAGTCCAAAACCATAGAAAGATTTGTTCTTCCAGTATGTAAGATTGTGCTTGCACTGATAACTTTTCTTGCAGTAACTACTGATCTCATAATGGTCATAACCAGCATCCCTCAGCATTCTTGAAGCAATTTTGTAAAACTCGGCTGACTGATTTTCTGATGGCAGAGGAAATTCACCAGGAGTAAAGCTGTAAGCATGCAAACATTAGCCAAAAATTTAGTAAGGGAAAACTGTACTATTTTCGAACTCCAGAATGAGGTTTTAGCACTTCATTGCATCATGTTAACGCAATTTGACTCTTAATTTTAGCTGATAAATCAACTTACAGTGTGCCAAACTTTGTGCCTTGTTCGACCTGCAAATCATAGACGGAAACATGAGTGGGCTGGATTTGAATCGCGAGCTCCAAACTCTCTTCCCACATATCCGGAGATTGGTGAGGGAGTGAGGAAATGAGGTCCAAGCTCCAATTCTCAACCCCACACGACTTCACAATATCAACAGCCTCATGAATCTCCTCAACTCCATGAGCTCTCCCACAAGCTTTCAACAAATCCTCTTGAAAAGCCTGGACACCCAAAGACACTCTATTCACCCCCAATTCTAATAACTGCTTCATTTTCTCTCCATCAAAAGTGCCAGGGTCCATTTCCATTGATATTTCAGCATTAGCACACAACCCAAATTTCGAACTCAAGGTGTCAAGAACCAAAGAAACAAGCTTCGGTGGAACCAACGAAGGCGTGCCACCACCAAAAAACACAGTTTCAAGAGGTGGGTTGGAATCAGAACTTAATTTGGTGGCCTTCATTTCTCTACAGAGCGTTTCAACATAGCTCAATATACGCGGATCATCAGAATCACTGTTTGCTGTCGTTGTTGAGGATGAAGACGAGGACAATGAGCCAAGAGCAATGATGGGGAAATCGCAGTAGTGGCAACGTTTTCGGCAAAAAGGGAGGTGAACGTAAGCCGATGTAGGGGGTAATTTATGTACTACTAATAACGAAGATAGATTGGCTTCAGTATTCATTGACACATTTTGTCGAACACTTTGTAGACATTCTTGTGTTACAGCATTTGTAACTACAACATGCAAGAGCTTCGGGGGTATAGTTCTTGTGGGAATGGCTGTGAATATGGGAGAGAGTGTTGATTTCAGAAACATGTTTACGAGCGCAATCTTTCCAACTTCCGTTTATANGTGTTACAGCATTTGTAACTACAACATGCAAGAGCTTCGGGGGTATAGTTCTTGTGGGAATGGCTGTGAATATGGGAGAGAGTGTTGATTTCAGAAACATGTTTACGAGCGCAATCTTTCCAACTTCCGTTTATAATCTGCCGATGACACAAAACACCCTATTAACAGAGTATTGTGTTGTGGCTTTATTATTTTATTTTATACTTTCTAATTTAAACTATATTTTGAAAATGAAAATAATTAATTTTGTGAAGGAGAGATTGTTTCTTGATTTTGATGGAAATAAATTTGTAGGGGAGAAGAAAGCGATTCACAGGTGTAAAGAATTGGGAAATTGAATTTGATTTGGGTAAGAAAAAAAAATGAACGTTTCTTGCATATTTGAGGGGAGAAATTTAAGTTTAATTAATTGTTTTTTTCTTCGTGTGGCTATAATTAACGGAATTTGTTGACATGTAGGATTTTCATATGCAACACGTTACTTTTTGCCCAGATAGACGGATGGAAAAAGTCGGGTGATAGATGGGTAACTTTTTGTAAAAGAGAGTGAGCAGTCAGTGACCTTTTATTTTTGAATGAGCAAGTATTAATCAAATCTAAATGTTAGTGATTAATAATTTAATTAACTCTATGTTTCAAATATTCCCCATCTTGTCCCTATGCTTACAAGAAAATACACCATGAACTCCACATCTTCCTTCCCCACTTAGTTGCTTCCACGGTATGTACGTATATTTCACATTTTTATTTAAAGATTTACAGAACCCTTTTGGAATTTTTCGAGTTCTTGATTATGTTTACAGGAAGAAATTGAAGTATTTACTTTGGTATTTCTCAAGTTTTAGGTACCTCATTGGTTTTTTTTTTTTTTTTTTTTTTTTTTAATGTTCTTGATTTTGGTGTGCAGGAAGCGGAAGAGACTTAGCTCCTGTTTGAGCCACATTAATTTTTTCATTCTCATTTTCAATTACACAATCTTCAATAAAATAATATTTTTCATCACATGAATAACTTTTCCTTCAAACAAGTTCTCACATTATGATTAAGCCTGATGGGGTTCAACGTGGCCTTGTAAGAAACTCAACAAGAATTCATTAAACCCGATTCTCCTTGTATTATTTACCTGTTTTCTGAGAAATAAGCGATTATTTTGTTTCACAAGGCTTGGGAAGGTGTTGGCTTTGTTGCTTCTGCTCGTAAGTTGATTGGTGCAACAATATCAGAGGAGATCTTGCTTCTGCTGGTAAGTTGATTGGAACTTTACGGTTAATGCTCAAGGTTTTATGTTATTACATTGGCAGGAATGTGGTTCATGGAAGTGACAGTGCAGAGAACAGCAAGAGTGAATTAGGTATATAATCAAGTTTTCACTCAAGTTTCTGGCGTTGCGAATTCTCTTCATTTACATACCCGCATGCTTAGAACCTCTTTCTAACTTCATAATTTAAATGCTTTTAATTGATTCAATGTCAAGCTAGATAACTCCTGTTTGGTACACATTTTGAGAGTAAGAATGCATTTTTACTGTTAATGTGACGTGGAATATGTGGTTGAAAAAAAAGGAAAAATTATTGATGTGATGAAAAATATTATTTTATTGAAGAATGTATTACTGAAAATAAATAGAAAAATGAAAATAAGAAAAATAATGTGACTCAAACAGGAACATATATATTTTGCAAGGGAAGGTCTGGTGAGTAAATCCGTCTCAAAATTCGAGCACGCGATATTTACCTTTATCCTTCCCAAGCTATGGATATTACTTTTGAGGTCGTACAAATGTTCATCCATATCATGCAACTTGCATTATTAGGAAGGCTGAAATTGTCCCGTGAATCCAGTACTTATTTCTAACTTGCTGAAATTTCTTTGATTTTTATGCATACCAAAGGTCGGGTTTCAGCGCAACACTGTTAATACATATATATGTTTCCTCTCTTGCCTTGCAGCTCTCTGGTTCAAATATGTGTGGACGCCAGTTCAAGAGCCATGGCTGAGGAAGTGAAATTTCACTGCAGAATGACTTCATATCTGATTTTGAGATTCTTAGACAATCATGTTCAAAATATTTACTCATACTCGACTCATTTTTGTAATTCAATCTTAATTCTCATTAAAAAAAAAAAAATCAAAATTTTTTCCATGCTCGACTGGCCATATTTTGCAAGTGTCAGAAGACTGACTCGACATAATTCATTTCATACATCAGTCCAAAGAGAAATGTAACGATAGTTCAATTTTTGCTACGCTCTCAAACCTGTCATTTTTTTGAGGTACTTGGTAGTTGTGATCTCAAAAAAGATAGCGGAGAAAAATTAATACCGTCAAGTGCAAAGCAGCTGGCCATTGCTAGGACTTGGGGAAACACTGGTAGAAGAAAAAGCACTGTCTGCCAACAAATCCACCCCATCAGGTGAGCTTACTGAATGCTGTTGAGAGTTCTTGTATCTTGAAAACAGGTAGAGAACAGAAAGGCTTTTAGTTCTCCT
>CAIGRR010027624.1:0-10073 GCA_903798365.1 Fraxinus sp. 1973-6204
GATAATGAAATAGTTTGTATTTTTGCATCAAAATTTTCAAATCTATGATCTCTCTTAACAAATAATGCAAGTTAAGTATGAAGAGAGATTTACACTTAAATCAAAAGTGTTGGTAAAGAAAACTTCTATCAAGGATGAAGAATAGATGAGATTGAGAAAAATTATTTGCAAAAAGAATTTTTAATGACATATATAAAAATTAGTTTGATCAATCAAAAAATTCTTTGTAGTAAATGAAATAGAATTTAAAATCAAGTAAGTTCAATGATTTTCAATAAATATATTCTCTTAATTGCTCATATAGAGTTTTGAGATTGAATGCAAAGAAGATGTATATTTATAGAACAAAAGAGGAGGCTGTAGGAACTTTCGATTGACCAATTTCGGTTGATCGAAAGTGTCAATATAGTCGTTGGGCAATCAAATCTTTGGAATTTCGGTTGATCGATTTCTGCACTTTTGGTTGACTTGAGATTTTCAGATGATCGAAAGTTGACTCTTTTTTTTTTTTTTGAAAATTGCTTTTTATATCAAAAAATTCATTTTTCCAAAATCTATTTTATATTATGAATCAAAAGCATTTTGTGCAAGTGATGGATTATGAAAATAATTTGAACTTTATGCACTTGCTAAAGATTGACGAGTTAAGACCTTTTCATGTAAATGTATAATGTCTAATCGTCTTGACTTGTCGTTCTTTATATCTGTATCTTGATTTGCGTATTTTGCGAGTCTTTAAGTTCCAATTCGATCTTCGCATGTAAATGGTTATCGTCTCGAATGATTTGACTTGAATGCTTAACTTTCACTTCGTTCTTCATTTCGAGTCCGATTTATAATCTTGATAATTTTGAAAACTTAATAACTTAAATTCAAATATTAGTAAATAAAATGGCTTGNGATTTGACTCGAATGTTTAACTTTCACTTTGTTCTTCATTTCGAGTCCGATTTATAATCTTGATAATTTTGAAAACTTAATAACTTAAATTCAAATATTAGTAAATAAAATGGCTTGTTTGTTATAATCAAAACATTAAAGTTATAATCAACCATAAGTCAATAGGGCGGAGCCCATTTTAGGGCGTAACCCGGCCCGTGTGGCTCAACGGGGCCTAAAAAAAACTTGCCGCCACTTCTCTTTTATTATTTTTTCTTTTAATTTTAGCTATAATTTTTTTATATGTTAATATTTAGTTAATATTTATAATACGTATAAATTGTACAAATTTTAAATATTTTTTAAAAAATTTAGATTTGTCATGAATTTTTTAAAAAATAAAAAATAATCGAGCCGGCTCAACTCTCTTATGGCCCGAACCGAAAGCTCGGGTGGAGCCTAGATTTTTTGACCGAGCTTTTACTTGATTCGAACTAAAAAAAATTAGAAATATTTTTTACTCTAGCTGAGCCCAAACAAAAAGTCTCGGCTCGTTGACACCCCTAGACCAAACTTATTTTTCCTTTTTTGACCATTGGAAATTTTGTTGGATCAATTTTCCATATTTACTTATTTATTTTTAACTTTTACGATACAAAAATAAATAAATAAACAAAATTAAGAACGAGATCATGTTCACGTAGGGATAGCAACGGGGCGTGTCAGGATCGGGGCACCGCCTCCGCCCCTTCCCCTACCCCGTTATCCGTTTAAGGCGAGGTAAGGCGGGAAGGAGACGAGGCCTTTGCCCCGTTTACTATTTGTTTTTTATTAGGTTTTGATAATTCATTTTATTGTCCACATTCATTAAATTGTAGTAAAATAATATATTTTTTAATTTATTTTTAAAAGTGAAATTATTTAAATATATTTTGTAAGCTATGATTTTTATTTTTGTTATGTTTTTTAAAATAATTTTAGTTGTAATTTTCTATTAAAACTAATGAAATTTGTAAAATTTTTTATTTAAAATATTGAATTTAAAAAAGAAAATTAAACGGGACGGTTGCTTGTTATCCGTACACTCTTCATACCCGACCCGAATACCGGGTAACCCCTCGGGTTTGTCGGATTTTTTGCATGTGTTCACGGTCCCGCCCTCATCTCTCTCTCGGCCGCCCGGTCCTACTTTTCAATTTCAAATATGTCCGCAATTTTCGATCCCTCCGCCAAAACTTCTCCGTTACAATTAATAGCTTCCATTTAACCGATTTGCCTCAAAAATCACAATCAATATCCAAAACCCTAATTCAATATGTGCAGAGGTCACAGATTTTGAATAATTAAGCAATCATACGATAAAAATGGCGACATCAGCTTTCAAATCGACGTCGAAGAGGACCACAATTGGCGGCTCCAGCTCCGAAGATCCAAGTACCACTAGCCGGTCTCACCGCCGGTCCAGAAGTCTCAGCCGGTTCTCCCGACCTGAGGTGGTTTCTGAGCCGAAGGGGAAGTTTGTCAATACGGTCAGAGGATTGGGGGAGTGTACGGAGATCAGCCTTGATGATCTCGCGATTGAGTTCTTCTCGTTGAGAAACGAGAATGAGAGCTATGGAGGGACGGGGGAGAGGGACGACCGATCGGTTTCGCATCGTAGGGGCGAGGGTGAGGGAGGTGGCTCGGAGATTGGACGGTGGGCTAGTCATACGGCTTCGTCTAGTAGAAGGGGAAGGTCAGTGTCGAGGAGTGGTGGAGGTGACAGTAAAAGTTATATTGTTTCTAGTGGCTCTGGTGGTGGGGATAAAAGTGTTACTACGGCTGAGGCCGGTTCACGGCGCAGGAGGTCCCTCTCTGTGACTCGGTATCATATCAGTGACTCTGAGGTAACTTTGATTAATTCACTTCTTAGGGAAATTTGAATTTTCAGCAGATTATTACCCGTGTTGTCGCTTCGATTTGAATAGACTCTGTATTGTTGAATGAAAAAAATGTTAATTGTTGTGAGAAATAATGCCGAGATTGTTAATCGAAGAGCTTTTCCAAGAGTGAATTTTGTGGAAATTGTCCAGAAATATTGAGAGGGTGAAAATTCAAAATTCTTCCAAAGAAAATAATT
This sequence comes from Fraxinus sp. 1973-6204, assembly GCA_903798365.1. NCBI lineage: Eukaryota > Viridiplantae > Streptophyta > Magnoliopsida > Lamiales > Oleaceae > Fraxinus > Fraxinus sp. 1973-6204. The sequence continues at coordinate 2,999 of CAIGRR010027624.1, forward strand.
GATGGCATTTGAAATTTAAGAATTATGCGCAAGTAGTTTTGATTTATTTAGGTTTACTCTAATAGCAAGTGAATGTCTTGATTGAATATGCATTGTGTTTGTTTTCTATCATGCATAATCTTGGTGTTAATTGAATATTGAGCAGTATTGTTCGAGACCTACCAATTTCTTGGTGAGATTTGTGTTTAAATATTGATCATATGTGACATTGACGAGGACATCATGTGTCATTCACCTATATATTTTTTGTTATCTTCTTTGAAGTGGAAGATTGTTTCTGATTAAAATCTGGAACAATGATCTTATTCTCATTTTATTCTCTCGTATGACAAGTTGCTAAAAAAGCATGACATGCTACCTGATTTATGCATGCACAATTGCATACGAGTGATGTATTATTTTCATTAACACGTGCTTGCAATCTACCTGCTTTGGAACATATACAACATGGTTAGTACTAGACTGCTGGTTTTACGCACCACCTCAATGGAAGTCCATACATGATGCAATTCTCGATTAAGTGTCACAATGTTAATCAAGATGAACACAGTTGCACCAGCAATCCCTCACTATCTTGAGGTGGAATGTATACTCATCATACCTGATTACCTGCAAAATATTTGGTCTAGGGGAAATATTGAATATTTACCTACCAGTGAAGGAAATTCTACCAAATTTTTATGCCTAGACAGTTCATCTCCTTGTTTGGGCTATGCGGGACATTAAAAGTTCAGAATTTTTATCCTTACTAAGCCCCTGTGTGGGCTTCATTTTAATTTTAATACATTTTTCTTTTTCTTTTTTTCAACCGCACATTTTTCAATAAAATAATATTACATATAAACTCAAAATTTTTCTTTATTTTTTAGCCGCATATTCTCCAAAAACTTACTATTCCAAAATATATTTTTCCGAAAACCTCATTAAAATGGAGCCCAAATACGGGCTAAATTTAAGACATAACTTCTGCATTTGAGAATTATCACAATTATCAGGCATCCTTATATGTATATGGGTATGGGATTTTCAAGATTTAAATTTTTTTATGACTGTAGCTTGAAACAACTTCAGATTCTTAAATATTTGCTACAAGCTTATAAAGCATGAAGTTATTAAATTATGCATGTTAAAGATTCTTCAAGACTGTATTATGAAACTATATATGCAGTTTCTTCAATCCAACAGGAGAACATAAATTGACAATGACATTGACATTTATTTGGCAGAGTGAGGTGGATCATTCTCGGAATCCAAGCAATCGTGCTATTGTGAAGGGTCCTATCAGGGGGAGGAGTCAAATTCCTTCATCACGGAAGCCAACAGCTTTAAACAATCAACAACTGGAAATAACGCTTAACAAAAATGATCAGTCGCTGTTACACGATGGCTACTCTGTAAGACTGTTTCGTCTTTAATATGGTGGCCTTCGTCTTCTTTCTTTGCATATATGCTCATACTGGTAACATTTACCTAAGGCACACTTGGAACTATAACCAAAAGTTGGCCATCAAGATCTTGTCATTGTCAATTTATGTCCTCGTTATTTTTGTCACATCAAATAGAGCTTTGATATAATTCTTTCTACAAAGGAGCTGAAGTGTAATATTTGTCTATTGACTTCACAGAGCCACTCCTCTGCCCTAACTGATGATGAATCGAAGACTGTGCGTATTGGTAGAAATAGATTTGAGAAGACAATCCAGGCAGTTTATACAGAGAAGGTTGATTCTTTTGTACTTCTATTAGGCTGTAGATGAAAGTCTAGCTCCATTTCATTTTCACCTCTCATTCTATACTTATTTCTTGTACCTCAGGCTGAGCTCCATACAGAGAATGCTGTGAACAGTGGGTTGTATGAAGCAATGCGAAAAGAATTTAGATATGCTGTTGGAGAAATTCGAACTGAACTGAATAAAGTATGTTAAAATTTCTCTTCGTTGAAAGTTGAAACAAATCTTGCTTCTATGTTTGGTACTTGGAACTGTAAAAAGTTAGTAAATCTCTGTTTGTTAAAATTTCTTGGTATTTGTTCATAGGCCATGGGGAGAGATCAAGCAGCATTATCAAATGGCAATTTTTTGCAGGTGGACAAACCTGAAGTTCTTCGGGATTTTTCAGTAATCAGAAATAGTTATACTACAAAGTTAGAACAGGTATCAAATAATAGATCATTAAATTTTCTTTCATGCATGGTTTAAAAAAGTGACTGAGGCACACCTTCAGTGCCTAAAGGATCAAATCTTGGTGCTATTTTATTGAGATAGGCATAGCTACGTCAACGAGCCGAGTCGAGCAAAGCCCGGCCAAAAAAATGAGGCTCCGGGCCTGGGCAGGCCGAGCCCCCAGGCCCAGCCGAGCCTGGGTTTTTTTGTTTTTTTTATTTAATATAAAAATTCTGCCTTTGCAGGCAGCTATTTTAAAAAAAAATTCATTTTAAATTATTATTATTATTATTTTATAATAAAGGTGGGCAGGCTCGCCCGGGCTCAAGCCGGCACCTCAAAATGGGGCTTGGCCTGAGCCTCAGCTCGGTTAGACCGAGCCCGAGCCGAGCCGCCGAGCTTTTTTGCCGTCCCTAGACAGGCGCTTCACCAATTGAGGCACATGACTTGAAATTTTTTTTAATTATATTTTATTATTTTATTTTCAAAGTCAACTTAACTTTCAGATGAAAGATCCCTTTTAATTGGGCTCATCTTGTTCTCAAATGTTAAAAACGGGCCTCGTCAATTCTTTGACTAAATAATAAAAACCCCACGACCCTACCCCACGCCTCACCACTCCCCCAAGACACAAGAAGCTTCTTCCACAAGATTGCAAGGAGGCAATCGGCAGTTCTGAAACTACAGTAGACTCTATTGCACAACCACTTCAACTAAAGTAGTGTGTTTGTATCGGACATGTGTTGGATACGATACTCCTTAGACACTCTACCATATTGATTTTTTCTTCTTTATTAGAAATATTATATATTTTAAACTCATTTATTATTAAATAATAAATAGGTACTCATTTAAAAATTTTCAACAAGAAAAATTAATAACAAGTGTAAAATTAGATTTATACTATATAAATGAAATTTTTAAAGAAATTAATCAATGCATTTGTAACGTGTAGTGTCGATACTTTTTGAAAAAATTGTGTCGTCGTGTCAGACACAAGTGTCCATATTAGCCGGCGGATATTTTTTCTTTGCATTTTGTTTCCTCTCGCTCTCTCTCTCTGTGGTTTTATTTATTTTTTTAATTTATCAAATTCTTCTTACTTCTGTATTATTTTATAATTTTTTGGTTTGTTGTGAGGCCTATGATAAAGGAAAAAAGCTACAGTACCTATTTTCGCCTTTTAAAACATTGCTTGTACGAGCATACCTTCCTGCTTCTGGTCATGTTCTTATTTTGATGAATGGGTTTTCTTCGCCTACTGGTGATCTTGGGGTGTAGGCAACAGAAGGAGTATATCATTGTTCTGTATTTCTATTAGATCCATTTATTTTTGTAGATACAACTGTTGGCCATTGTTGATGAATGAAGGACTTGAGTGCACCACTGTCCTTTCCTTCGTTTTTCTTGCATGTTCCACAGTCTATTTCTTAAGCTTGTTTCTTTCCACTGCAGGCCTTCAGAAGCGTGTCTGTTTGCATGTTAGTGTTCAACCTGAGTTTGAAATATGGTCAATCTTCTTATATTCTTTATTCTAGGATGTTTCTTTAGGATCATGAGCAATATTCTGCTATCTTCTTGCATTATATGTTCATATAGGTTTCAAGTTCAGAGATGCATCTCTGCACGTTATTTTAGTTAGTTCTTGAGAGATAAAGAAAATAGAGAAATATGAACTACTTGTCTAAATGAAAATTGGCAATGCTGGTTGAAAACCCTTCCATTTAAATTCTCAAGGATTCCAAATTCTTCTCCTAATTAAGCTATATCTGGAATTCAGTTTTAACTTTTGAGCTCTCATATAGCCTTGAATGATAGAGATTATATTCCAACATATTCTTTATAATTTGAACACCTCATCTGATAGATTCTTTGGAACTTGGGATCCTGTCAACTTTCCTGCAAGATGAATTAACCTTGTATTAAAAATCTCAATTTTTGATTTGACTAAATTCTCTGCCAACTTTTAGTCAGAGAAGCGCAAGCAAGATCTTCTCACTGAACTATTGCTAGAGGAGCAACGAGGACGGGATCTCTCCAAAATTGTTAGAGATTTACTTCCGGCTTCAAAGACTTCATCTGTTGCTCAGAAGCCATCCCGAGCTAGAAAGGTGTGTGGTGATCCTAGTGATGATTGTTATATCGATGTGGTGGTGGTGTTAAAATATCATCCTCACCTTTTTTTTTCTTTTTTTTCATATTCCAGAGAAGCAGTGACAAAAGTAGGGCATCAAAGCAATTGAGTGAGGAGGCAGAAAAATATTTCGTGGACTTCATTTCTAATGTTGAAGACACGGACATATCTTCATTTGATGGAGAAAGAAGTGATGGAAGTTCGACCATAGGGGCCACTCGAAAGGCAAGAGATTCTTCAATAAGAGCAGAAGCTGAAAGCTATCAAAGTCCCGTTGAAATGGAGGGTGTTCTTTTACCTTGGTTGAAGTGGGAAACTATTCCCGATGGTTCTCTTTCAAGAAAAAATAAAGCAGAGACTCCGGTCACTCCAAAAGCACTACAGTGGGACTCAGAAAAGGTGACATTTAACTTGCATGCACTCGCAGATATGACCTTATAGAGCATCCCTTAAATCATGTTTGGCAAAACTTAAAAAGTTGACTAATAAGTAAATAAGGTTTAATTTAAATAATTAATTTTAGCAGTGAAAGTTGGAAACATTTTTTTGATGTGATACCAACCCAAGGGTTATGTTCAAAATAAGAATCTATTTTAACTATGCTTCTCATAGACAAGAACTAGAAGCTAGAAGAAAGAAAGAAGGGAGCTATCTGCTATCTAGACATGTTTGGGAACAAAAGTAAATTTAACTTATTTTAATCTGTAGCCAAACAAGCTATAGTTCGTCAAAAAACTGTATCTTTTTCTATAGGAACCAATCATTTTGGATATCGGTTATGCTAAATGTTTGCTTTAGTTGCACAATCGGCTACGAGTTCTTTTATGTGGGGCAACTAGAATTGCCCAACTTTGTTTATAATCAGGAATTAGCTTCTGCTCATTTTGGGAAGTTGGATTGTACAATGCTTGGCATTATTATTAAAAGAAAATGATGCTATCATATTATCCATTTTAATGTACTGTTAATGTCTGTCGATATCTTTGTCGTTGTCGTAAAATTTTCATGAATTTTTTAATTTATTCAGGACGGAATCTCATTAAATGACTCGACTAATCATTTGACCAGCAGTCGTGGGAGTTGGAGTCCTGTATCCTTGAATATTACTCCTTTAAATGGAAGAGAATACAGTGGAGGCAAAACCAGACAATTTGGTGATGAATTAGTATCGCATTTTAACACGGACGAATACCTTAAACTCGAGAATAGCGAGGAAGTCTTGTTTGAAATGTATAAAGAACGAAACAGAATTAAATCTGGTGGTCTTTTGCTTTGTAACAGCGTATTTTAGTTTTTTTCTTGGTAAATTTGTATGCTCGTGGTGAATGGATTTAAAAGTATATAAAGCTTCATTTTTTAAAGTGTGTGATTAAAAATTGGAAAAAGTTTTGAATTTACGTGCAAAATGTTTTATTACGTGAATGTGTACTTGAAAATGAGTTTGAAAAAAAAATAAAAAAAAGAATTTGGATTTAATGGATGTCAAATAGGGGCTAAATTGTGTCTTGTGCTATTAAAACCTGTTGCCAAACATGTCACTAGTGACTTGATGGTGTCAATTGCTCAATTGAATTTCGATAGTTCTAATGTTTTGTATCTTTCACAGCAAATCCATTTTGTCTGCAACTGTATGTTCTATAAAACATTGATACGATGCTAAAAGCATTTTCAAGAGATTTTTTAAATATAAGATATTTTTATTTTGAAAAATCAATTCTTAAAATTAAGTTCAGACGCTTTATNTCAATTCTTAAAATTAAGTTCAGACTCTTTATGTTGCTCCGTTTGAGACTCATTTTTGGGGAAAATATTTTTTGAAATAATATTTTTTTCTTTTGGAAAATATATGGTTAAAAAATAAAAATAAAAAGATTTCGATTTACGTGTAAAACTGTTTTATTGAAGAATGTGTAATTAAAAATGAATTTTGATAAAATAAGTCTCCGAAAAATTGGAGCCCGAACATAGGCCGTAACTTTTTAAAATAAAGAATTGGTTTAACTAAATAAATTTGAACTCCCGAACTCTAGTATTTACGTCACAAAGATCGTTTTCCTTCTCTGTCCCCAAAACTATAGTTTCCCGGAATCATGAAGAATAAAAAAAAAAGTATTACGAAGCCACCTACTGACGAAGATTACACGACACATATAACACCATACCTCAGCAGGCTTTGCTACATTATATCAAGATTGATATAAAGATTTACATAATAGCACTCTATCATTTGCCAGCTTAAAATACAGTTAGTTTTTTCGTCCAATTATTTCCTTCCAAATCATCTTTTGGCACTACTTCTCGACTTTGCCTTCTATACAACCAACATAATTCTACCTTAACAGTACTACCAGGAACTGTATCATTGACACTATCTGATGTTAGATATTTTTCATCATTTTGCATGTTAATCTTTTGTTTTGCGATGTTTTGCCGTCCCGACTAGTGTTTGCCGCTACGCAAAGAGAATTTTATTTTCAGAAGTCTTTGAATAGGACAAAGCATCTGTTCTGTTATAAAACAAGTCAATACTAGAATTGCTCTGATACCACTTGTTAGGATTGAAACCACTTGTTGTGACACCAATCACCAGATTGAGCTGTTGAAGTTATATGACAAATAATAATGAAGTATATGATCAAGAATAAAAAGAAGACAAGAATATGACAGAGGAATTAGGAGATTTTATTGCACCACAAGAAATAATGGAGAAGAGAGAAAATTACAAAGATCCTATAATTCTAGTAATCTATTTTCTCACATGTAATTGTGTTACAAAATT
>CAIGRR010027682.1:0-12401 GCA_903798365.1 Fraxinus sp. 1973-6204
GTTATTAGGTGAAACTCAATTAATGGAAGTGAAATTGAAAGAAAGAAGCGAAAAATGGCGAGATCCAAAGTTGAGAGCTAAAGTGTAAATACTCAAAAGTTGTGTAGAAGCTCACGATGAAGATTCAAGAATGCTAGGGGTCAAATGGATACAACTAAAGATCAAAAGGAGTGAAAATAAATCAATTTTCAACCGCAAGGACGTCCAAATTTTTAGTTAGAGATTGAAACCCATTTTTGGCCTAGTAAACGTTCGGATTGGAAAAGACATATTTATCAAAGTTGTAGCCCTTTGCGTTATCTTTCCAAATCATTTTGAATCGCCTTAATGGAATATCGAGAGAATAAGATATCACAAAATTATTGAAACAGATGCAGGTTGGACAGCAACTCAGCGCCCAGGCTCTACAAAGCCGATTATTTTCAGCAAGGCGAGGCCACCATAGCGCCCAGGCGCTGCCTTGAAACTTGTCGCTGCACCCAGGCACTGCACCTCCAATTTTTAGGGCCGCGAGACGCCCAGAAAAGACTCCAAATTGGCTAAGAATGTGTAGGGAAGTATAAATAGACCTAAGGAGACACTAATAAAGGGGTTCCACACATTGAAATAGAAAAGATACAACTAGAGATTGAGGATCACAATTCAATGCAGGAAAACATTAAGGGATTCAAGTTTTGAAATATTGATTGGAATAAGAAGAAGATTTTGGTGCAAGTTTTATTTATTTTTCTACATCTAAATTCAAAACCAGGTGATGTATTCAATATCAACTCTTTATTTTTCTTTTTTATTTATTATGAGTAGCTAAACTTTAAATTATGGAGAACGATGTAATCTATTTGAAAATCTTTATTTCTTTTATTCAAGATTCTTGGTAGTTTATCGTTCATATGTTGGTTTTATAATGAGTTTAATGCATTAAATTACTTGATCGATAATTTGAAGATTTTGTGAGTCTTTTACGAATTGAGAGGTGAGTTTGAGATTTAGACCGTATAATAAAATCCGGTAAAGCAGTATAATATGTAGAGATACCTATGCTAATTATTGCGATCGTTATAGGAATTCTTAGAACCATAATTCGTTTAACTAAGGGTAATTCACATAGAGATATGGACTTGAATTAGTTAAATAGACTCAATGAAAACTCGAGAGGAGTAAGTTGAATACAATAGAAGAATTCGTCCGAATACTAATTAGGTTAGAATCCTGAATTGAGAATTAAGGTGATCACTAGATGAACTTGTTTAATCATAATATTCATTACATACTCGAGTTTTCTATCAATCTGTGTGAAATCTTTTCATACTTTCTATTAGTTTAAGTTAATTAGTTCACAACTATTATAATTCCTTATTTGTTTGCGATATAAAAAATGCAACAATTAGCGTTCAAACTGGGTAGACTCCACCTTCAACCAATGTTGGTGTAGTTACACCCATTGATATATTTCTTTGGACTAAAGATGACTTAGCTGAGTGTAACTAAACAGTAAGGGCACTCATGCCCTGTTCATAGTTGTGTCCGCTGAGGAGTTAAGGAGATTTTTGATCTGTGAGACTGTTAAAAAAGTTTAGGATATCTTCGAAATCACACACGAGAGAACTAAAACGGTTAAAAATTCTAAACTGCAGATGTTAACCTCTTGGTTTAAAGAAATTTGAATGAAGGATGATGAATTCTATGCGAAACTGAATGACATAGTTATACGAGTTTTAACCTAGGTGAAAAGATTCCTGAGTCCAAGATCATTAGAAAAGTCCTTAAATCCCTACCTGAAATGTTTAGAACTAAAGTCATTGTGATTGAAGAAAGTAAGGACTTAGATGCAGTAAAAGAAGAACTCGTAGGATCTTTTCAAACCTATGAACTCACCGTTTCTCAGCCTAAAAAGGTTAAATCCATAGCCATGAATACTGTTAGAGAAGAAAATAGTAAGTCTACTGATACTGAGACGTTTAGGGACAACAAAATAACTTATTTTGTTAAAAAATTTCAGAAGGTGATGAGGAATAAGAGAAAGCCTCAAGAACGAAAAACTGAAGTCCCTAATAAATTCTCGAAAAATAAACGTGAGAAAAATAACTCTATGACTCCCATTAAGAAAATCAATTTGTTAGATGCCATGAGTGTCAAGATTATGGTCACTATATGAATGAATGTCCTAATTTGAAAAATAGGCATTAGCATTAATCTTGAGTAATGGTGAATCAAATTCGAGTGCTTAGAGTGATATATCTAGTGGTGAGGATGAACAAAATTTCATGACCTTCACATCAATAGCTACGATTGAATCTGATAAGGAGATTAAAAATGTTGAAAATAATGAACAGAGTGAAAAAATCGAGGAAAAATCTGAGAAGGAACCTGATATTCACAAATCTTATCGTGAACTATTTGAGGAGAGTCTTAAAATTAAAAAGGTCAATAAAACTGTATTGAAAAATGTAAATGATCTTGAAAGAGAAAAAATAAAACTCATAGGTGACCTATAGGACTCTACCAAAAATTTGAGTTAGTTGAAACTTGTTAATGAGAACTTAGAAACCAAAGCTAAATCCTTAACAAGTGATCTAGAAAAATTTATTACTCAACTCCAATCATTCATGAGTGGTTCTCAAAAACTTGATAATCTGTTGGGGATGAACAAGCCTGTTGAAAATAAACATGGTCTGGGTTACGTTCATAATGGTAATACTATTGCTAATACATCCAAGACCACGCTCATCCCCACCATTAATAAAGCTCGAAAAACTATTTATCCTGAACCAAAGGTTAAACATGTCTTAGGATCGAGACCCACTAGACAACGTAGGGTCAATCGTTCTACATATCGGTTACAACCTTCGAGCAGGTTTGAACTTAGATTTATTCCCACCTGTCACCATTGTGGCGTACTGGGACACACAAGACATAGTGTCGTAAACTCGTGACTAGGAATAAAAGTCAAGATTTCTCTAGCAATGTTAACTTTCTCGCCAATCAGGTTAGCTACTTAACTGAGATGATGACTCAGTTAACTAAAATCACTTCTACTTCTAAGAAGACTTAGGTTAAAAAGAGTGACTTGAAAGGTCGTGATATTGATCATGCTCTTAAAAGTAAGAACATCTATATTTCGCCTTGATTAGTTTCTTAAGTGCATGCATGTGCAGTTCATTGAGTCCATTTATTCTTGCATGCATTTCACTTATTTGTATTTTGTTTTTATTTTGTTTTGTGTTCTTATTCTTTTTGGTATTGATTTTTTTTTTTTAAAAATGTTTTTGGGCTTTGACACTTCATGGTGCTCTTAAACATAGCATTTGTGAACCAAGAATACATTCATCTATTCTATATTGTCATTTCCATTACTTGGTTTGGTTTAATGTGGAGTTTTGAGTATAGGTTTCTTCACGTACCATTTGCACAGCACACACTATGATCTTGTGCGTGCGTCTGAACCGCATGTGTGAGATTCAGGATGGTTGTCATTTGTTGGTAAGGTAACCTTAAACGTGAATTGACCTACATTTAAATGACCTTAGCTCATGATGCATCTCTCTATATTATTTTAAAATAAGAAAATATATAATAGTTTGGTTTATCTTATACTTTTGTTTGAAGCCTATTTGACTTGAGTTATTAAGCTCGAGGGATTTCTCATAATCTGGTGCCTATGGTCAACTGACTTGGGTTAATCAGCCTAAAACTCGGTACATGGGTCAATTTAGTCACTTAATGGACAAGAGTCTGCACATAAGATGCATTATTAGTGAAAAGCAACATAAAAATTATATGCTCAAACTCATGGAGAGAAAAGAAATCTTTATGTAATTAAGTCGTTTTCGAGTCTTAAAAATCTTATGGGCTTGACTTTCATTAGTAAGAAAAATATTTATTTAACAGTGATGTTCGCATGTCATTTCTCACAAATTTAAAGTTTGGAGTTATATTTACGAGAAAATAGGGCACTTATCACGCGTGAATCACTTGTACGATTACTCCATTTTGAACTTGATTGCGTACGTGGGGAAAGTTTTATTGATAATACTTTACTTGTGAGCACATGCATTTTTGAGTTCATCTTGTTGTCAATGGCCTAATTTTTTTTAATTTAAAAAATGTGTTGTTTTTCTTAATCTTGAAAAATTCAGTGCTATTTTTGTCAAAGAGTTTTCGCCAGCTTATCGCTGAGCCACACTCGAGCGATAGAAGCAGAAGATGGGTTGCTCGCTTATCGCAAGAGCAACAGCCCGTATGTTTGAATTTTAACGTAATTTTTCAAGGTTTTACGCATTTTTCCCATTTTTTCTCTTGATTTCTCTCAAAAATTCAATCACCATCTCCATTATGCACACAGGGTACGCATGATCACTTGTGTCTTCGTTTGGTTGTGTTTGGTGTTGGCACCTCGAGGTGACGTCACGTCACTGCGGCATGACATCATGGCACATGTCATGTCTTCACGTCATCGACATTTAGGCATCACGGCATATTGTTGTACATTCATTCTAGGGCACATTGCATTTACCATGCTTGCCTCATTTTGTTTTCATGCATCTCATGCATATCATGCTTTCTTGCCTATCATATCGAGGTCTGGATGTATTGATTCTACTCATTTCATATGCCGACTAAGAGAGCTTGTACTACCGCTTCGACACCGGTATCTCCACTTCTTACAATAGGTCTAGGTTCATCTCTGCGATTGCCCAAGATACTTTAGGGTCACAATTTTCTTTGAGGCCAGTTCTATTTGAGTGCGAGGTCATTGTGTCTAACCTGTCTCCGGACCTCGCTGCTATTTTCACTTTTCGGGGTTAGGAGTCTTTATTGATTGAGTTGACACCTTCTCTTAGCCTTCTAGTTCAGGAGTTTTATGCTAACATTCATGATGTTAGCAGTTAGACTTTTAAGGTTTTTCTTCGGGGTAGGACAATTATGATCTCACCCGATGTCTTATCGAGTCTAGTACATATTCTTCGGGTCATCCATCATTTGTTTCCTTATCTGGCTGTCGGTATTCTTCCATCGGACTCTCTAGTCCGTTCCACGGTGTTCAAAACACCGTTGAAGGGTGGTCTAGATGCGATGCGCACTGGATCCTTACCCACTGATCGGTAGATTTTGTTGCGCATTATGTGCACAAATCTGTGGCCAGTCTCACATACCTCTTCTCTACCTATAGAGAAGGCTCAGTTTTTGTACGCCCTGTTGTACGGAGACTCTATTGATCTCCCACTTTCATATGTCAGCAGATTTTGCCTGCCTTTCGTGTCACGGGGACTCTGGTGGGACTTGCTTATGCCTACCTTATTTATCGCCTAGTGACAGTACTTGGCATTAGTTTTCCAGAGGGGATTCCTCAGAGGGTTCCTCAGCCGATTGGCCACATTAATATTGCTCAGAATAGGTCACATGCTTCTTCTGAGCCAGTTGAGCTAGTTGATCCGACTATGCCAGCTGATCCTTTTGATGACCTTATTTATATTGTTCCCTCTAATTTCCCTTCTATTTCTTCTGCTCCTCCGTCCGTTGATATTCCCTCGACATCCATGTCTGTTCCTCCTCCTGTAGAGTCTATTCGACCTTCTGCGTCTATTCCCATCGACCCGTCTGTTACACTTATGGGACAGATGACTGTGTTGATCGAGCAACATGCTCGAATGATGGCTGACCTTACAAGCTACGAGCTATAATTGATCGACACACTACTAGTTTACTACACTTCGTGGTGCTGTTGGATATATTCAACGAGGGCTTCGTTGGATTCGTCGCCACTGGGATGATGATGCAGTTTTAGATGAGAGGACTGATTCAGATGGTGCTGACGATGCTACTTAGCTTTTAGGTTACCCCTTGTCATTTTGTGATAAAAAGAGAGAGTAGATATAGATTTTAAAGTTTTTTGATGGAGTAGATATTTTTTGCTTTAACATGATGTATATGTTTTTATCTACTTGATGTATCTAACACTTTTGATTTTGATTATATGATATAATATATTTTCAGTTTTGCTAGATTAAGTTTTGATATTTTGTAGTATCAATGTTTCATTTTGGTATGTTGGGTTGTATTGATATTACGTCTTAATTTAGCACATGCTATGAGACTGAAAAGATGCATTATGAACTATAAACTGGCTAAGTCACTTTTACACTGTGAAATACTTGAACTGTTTTTATACTTAAAAACCGTTTCACATACATTTTACACTAGGAATATGAGTTATCTATTTCAGAAAACAGGTATTGAAAAATGAAATGCAGAATTCGTTCAAGACAGTTATTGGTTGTGTCAGTTGTTTTTAGTCTGTAATTTTATTTTACTACTGGCTTGACTTATATTGTAGTTTTGTCACAGAATGCCAAATGGGGAACTTGTTAGGTATTTAATATAAATGACAAGTCTATGAACAAAAAGGAATAAAGTTGATATGTTGTAAAAAGTCAAGGAGTAGTGTGCAATTAGTGAAAGTTGTGATATTTTAGGTCCAAGGTTCGAGAATGGGAAAAAAGGAAAAACAGCAAGGAATTTCGCTAGACTGTCACAAAGGTTTGACTCGAGCGTCAGAAACAGAAATTTCATCGCTTGCCTGTCGCCTCACCTTCGCTCGAGCGACAACTTGTCGCTTGACTACAGCTCACCCTTCGCTTGAGCGACAGTGCCATCCAAGAATTATTTAGTTCGTTTTTTAAAGACTTTTTGTCCGGCCCATTCATTCCCTAACCTATATATAAATATCAAAATGCCTCTGAACGTTTTTTCAAAGGTTGATTATTGAGCAAACACTTAGCTTTTCACATTCTTTTCATATTTTAAGATTTCAATCTTCATTATTCATAGTGAATTGATCTTGGTGGTGAGAAAAACATCATATTTTAAATCCAAATACCAAACTGCTGATTCCTTCATATCTGTCAGCGTTTCTAAAGATCAATGGAATGTGACTTGAGTTCCAGTCGTTGAAGAATGCGGTGTCCTTTGTGAATCCACATGAGATAGACGATTTCATAAAGTTGGGAGTTGCTGCAGAAGAGCGCAATCTAGGATAGCTTTGGAAACTGCAGTTTGGAGTTTGTGCCGGAGCACAAAATCCAAGAGAGCTGTTGAAATTGCAGTCAGGAGGTCAAATAATACATTTCGTCGTCTAGTGTGGTAGACTGTAAGTTATAAATTATTTATAGTGGATTGCCGACTAACAAAATGTCCGGAGTTTTCACCCAATTGGGTTGCTCCGTGACCAACTCTTGTGTAAATTTATTGCTTACTTAACTGTGATATTTCAATATGGGAATAATTGAATTGCATGATTAATCATCTAGAAAAAATAATTAATAGTAACTTGTTGCTATTTAATTATTAAGTAATTTTAATTCCGCATTATTACCAATTCACCCCCTCTAGGTATTGTCAAGGTCGAACTTCATATTTCACAATCCAATGAAAATTTTACAATTATGAAATCTTAATTGATTATTATAAATATGTAATTTTTGAGCACGTTTCTCAAAATATATGTTTAGTCACAGTTTTTAATTTTTCAAAAGAAATGCACTAAATGGAGAGCAAGAGGGAAGCATGCCCAATTTTGGTCCGAGGCGGGTACGGCCCAACATTAGAGGGGTTTCAGATTTTAGCTTCTTTCATTCCTTCATTTTTACTTTGGGAAAAATTACGTTGCATATAGCTTTTTGTTATGAAATTGAAAAGTATACTTTTGAAAACTTAGAGAAAAAAATACCGTTTTTCAATTCAAATTCCTTAAACAAAAAACTTTTTGTGTTCTCTTGTCACTTTTCCTTCACTTTCTTCACCTATTGGTCTATTTTTCAATATCCATGAATATTCAATTTTGTCTTGGTGATAAATTCTTATAGCAATCCATTGATCTCAATCCATACCCAAAACCCATTCTACCTCCAAATCTTTGTTTTGGATCTTCAAGATTTATTATTTGCCTATAGAAATTCAACATCCTTAATGTTAGTGTTAATTGTTAATATTCACTAAAAGAGAAATAAGCGTAGAATTTATTAACCAAGACACCAGCATAGACTCCTGTTTTTTCAAGAAATAAAATTAGTAAAAATAAATACATTAAAACATATATAACAACTGAGTTGGAGATTATCGTTACCTTATTCAAGTTACAAGCTAGATGTCATCTTCCTGTTGCATATATGGATTGGAATAATGTATCGAATAACCTAACGTTAAAAAAAATTAACAGACATATATACAATAATCAAATAATAGTACAAATTAGACTTTTATTTACCTTGGGCATTCAATAGGGAATTTGGTAAATCTAGAGGTCTCGAAGTGTAAGGTGGGAAGTAATGAAAGTAAGGTGCATGTTGCTCGAATCTTGCTACATTATTAACTTGAAAAACATCAGATGTAAATAATTGTCTTTCCTGTTCATAAAGCCAATAAAGTGAAATTGAAATTAAAAAATATCATCAAAATAATATAAAAATATTTATTTAACATTACCTGGATACTTGTACTTTCTTGTGTACTAATTCTAACAGGAATGCAAACATCCTGTTCAATTGCTTGAGATTGAAGCTAAATAAAATAATTTCAATATGTTAAAATAAATTATAATTCTTAATAAACCTGAATAAGTTTATGTAATTGTGTATCTCAGGTTTTTCTACTTTTTTCTTGATTTTTTTGTCTTCA
Organism: Fraxinus sp. 1973-6204; assembly: GCA_903798365.1. Lineage (NCBI taxonomy): Eukaryota > Viridiplantae > Streptophyta > Magnoliopsida > Lamiales > Oleaceae > Fraxinus > Fraxinus sp. 1973-6204. Next base: position 8,674 of record CAIGRR010027682.1, read on the forward strand.
AGTTTTTTCTTCTTAGAAACAAACTTTTCTACGTTGGAAACCTTTCTATTCTTAGGTGGACATCCGTGTCTTCAAACAACTATAGGACTACGAAGCCCATTACTTTCACCAGAAGCTTTCACAAATTCATTGGAGGCATTGGTACTTGTCAAAGAACTTCTCAAAGTTGATTCATTTTCACTTATTTTTGAATGAAATTCATCCATCATGTTGCACAATAATGCACTGTTCTCATCAGAAAGGACAGCCAAGTCAACAACACCACTTAATTTCTTTTGCAGCTTGTAATAACATTGAGCTTCGTGTCCACCTTTCCAATCATCATAAGTAACTTTCACCTTTGTATGAATTCTTTTAAAATCCTTCCTCCAACGTGCTAAGATGTACTTTTCTGAAACATTTCGTTTATCTAGTTTTAGAAGGACCGATAAAGCTTGCATAAAATGCCTCTAAATTCAAATAATCGACAAGCACATTTAACTTCGTTTTCCACTTCATTGCAATAAACACTAAAATGAACTTTTTTTATATCTATCTCCAATCATTACATCCTCAACCACATCAAACAATCCATTTTTCTCATCAACACAAGTAACTTCACAATATAATTTCCCGGTCAACTCTTTTTGAAATTCTTTGAACTTTGAATTAGCGTATACAGATTGAAATTGCTTTTTCTATTCCATAATATGTTACACATGGAATCATTGTAGCAAAAGACTAAAAATCATCACGATTTTCCTTTTCTACTTTTCTTCTCGAAGCATTATTATATTGCTTCAATGTTGTCTTTGAGTTAACATAATCATCAAAGAATGCATTCATACTCTCGCTACGTACGTGGTTGACATACTAGTCCAAAATGTGTCCTTTACAAAAGCAGGAACTCGACGATGCCTATCGTTATACAAATTACCTAACCGCACATTTTCTCAAAGATTGAACTCACTAATGAAATGCTCCCATTTTTCTTGAAATTCTTCTTTCTCTAAAGATTTATAAACAATATCATGCAAGACATTTTTTATTTTCTCATACTGCTATAGCCCCTTAACTGCTTTGGTACCTGTTTCATTATATGCCACAGACACCAACGATGTTGAGTGTTAGGAAATACAACCTCAATCGCATTCTGCATAGCTTTATCTTGACCTGTAATTATAGCACTCGGTGCACGTCTAGACATACATGATTGCCAAGTACGAGACAACCAAATAAATGTAGTAGTGTCCTCATTCGATAATAATCCACATCCAAATAAAACTGAGTGTCCATGGTGGTTCATACCTACAAAAGGTGCAAATGGCATGTCATACTTATTTGTCAAGTAGGTACTATCAAAGGTAACCACGTCGCCAAATTCTTCATAAGCAGCCTTACTCTTTGCATCAGCCCAAAATAAGTTCCTAATTCGAGCATTGTCAACTACATCCATTATATAAAAGAAATTTGAATTATTTGCTTGCATTCGAAGAAAATAATTATGAATTGCTTCAGCATCTCCAATACCAAGTCTTAATCTTCTTTTTTTTTTTATCAATATAATTTCTACAATCTTTTTCCAAAAATGAGACATTATCATGACCACCAGCTTCCACTACAAATGATTGATAATTCTTTGCCATACCAATCCCAGCTCGATCATTCAATTCAAGTTTTCTTTGAGCACCAATAATAATTTCCCTATTGCATAAGTAAAATCTTGATTTTTGTGGACTCAAACCATGATTGTGTTCAAGTGAAATGAAATTAATCCTGCACTTCCCATCTCTCAATACAGAAGCATTAACTCTAGCTTTGCACCCATTTTTTGTCAATGGGTTAGGATTGAGGTAATTTCGTTTTTGGGATCTTGAATTTCCTGCTCCAGAACATGTGAAGCAAGCAAATTTTAAATCCCCTTGTGATCGTAATGATTGCCTTATAATTCCAAATCCTTCTTGTTTTCCATATTGTTTATAGTACTCAAAAAGTTTGTCAAATGAATCAAACTGCATTCCAACTTCAGGCGCTTGCATAATCTCTTTACGAACATAGTTATTTTGTACCTCTTGTTCATCAACATATTCTTCCTCACTTATATCAAACATATTATCTTTCTCAATAAGCATCTTGAAGTCTTTTAAATCTATTAAAATAAAATAATCAGAAATGCATTTCGAAACTATTAAAATAAAGGAATCTGAAATATAAAAAAATATAACACACGTAATGACTGCCTTATAATTCAAGTGTTCTCTAATCAGTTATACCAAACATGGTAAAGGGTACTTGCTACAATCTAAACAAAGATAAGAAACTACCAAGAACTATTGTATTTGTAGCATGCATGTGTTGTATGGACCACAAGTATTTGCATATATAACATTCATCAGCATACGGAAAATAGTCAAACTTAGCAAAGTAATACATCCATGTTCAGATTGAAACAACTAATATCTTAATAGCATTCATCAAATCCATAGGTAAAAATCTTAATATTGTATTGAAACAACTAATACAACATTTATTAGTTCAAATGAAATAATAGATTTAAAATTACCAAAAATAAGAGAGATTAAAATAGAGTTGACATAAGTTAGTATAACATTGGATTCCATTAAATCTAGGGTTCAACAGAAATACTAAATTAGATGTTAATGTGAGTCAAAATCCCGAAATTAACTACACAAATAACAAACTAATGGAAAATAATGCATTGATAGTGCAACAGGGATGGAGCTTTACAACATTGACGGCAACATTTAAAGCATGGATCGAATTGGTAGGCTGATTTACGTACTCCCCAAATTTCGTTCTTTATCTTCTAGATCTCAACCCAGAAGGCATAGTTTTCTAATCGATGAATAAGAGAACACACGATGTAGAATCCAGATCCAAAACCTTCATTACCATTTGGGTGAATCTATAGAGGAATTAATCAATGTGTGGATATGAAGCCGGGTGTTTGGATGATTATGGATTTGTTGTAGATGAACAGCCAGAACTTTGGGAAGAAGAATGATGAGAAAATTTTGGGATGAATTTGGTAATTTTGGGAAGAATCGTGTAATAGGAAAATGCCTATTCTTTTTATTTTTTTGAATTACTAAATTATGCTACATTTCCCTTTTTAACATTATTCCACATAGGTGCCACGTAGATGCCACGTAGGGTGACTGTCGACAGTCTTCACTACGAATAACATTACTCTTGGAAGAATAATGTGATGGCTATGGAAATGGATCTAGAAAAATATGGTATTCGATTGTTTTCAATCTATTCTAAAGTGAGGCTATATGTTTCTTTTTTATTTAGAATAATCTCATTTACAAAATAACATAATTGTATCTAGAAAAAGTGTGCGGTTAATATTTTTCCGAGATTCTCGATTAGGTCGTGATATGATTTTGCTGGTTTTCAGTGATGATGTAAAGCAATCATCTGAAGAGTCATTTAGATTTGAATACTTCATTTGTATAATCGATCAAGCTCTATCTCCTAAAACAATTTAAACAATATGAAAAGACGTTTGAATTTTTGTTGATTTTGGAGAGGTTAAGGCGTGCAATTTTTTTCAATTTGCTTAAGTTTCGTATGAATCTAAAAAAGTATTTGGAACATAATAAACGTTCGAATATTAATGGAAATGATTTATGTTTAAAGTTACATGTCTTGAGATGCTATAATATTGTTTACAAAATTTTGATAACTGTTGTAAAAGGAAAGTAAATTATGGTTTAATGTGA
>CAIGRR010027702.1:0-13139 GCA_903798365.1 Fraxinus sp. 1973-6204
TTTTGTAAAAGGATTTCAAAACTCATTCAAACCGATCAATCGGGCCAGGTCCGGGCCGGGTAAAAGACCGGTTAACTCGATCAAAACTCAATTTTGACCAAGTCAAGTGTATTTCTATAAATTTAATCTGCCCGGCCCTGTCAAGGGTCCGGGCAGCCTGGTTTCCGGGCCGGGCCGATTTTTATAGCTATGTGCATGATACTCCTCGAGTTGCTACATTGTTTTCTAAGGCAATTGTTCGATTGCATGCTTTTTCTATCAATATTAGCTTGTTGCCTACTCATTATCTCATAATTTTTTAGTTTCAACATCTGTTGTCCCATTTTCTAATTTTCATGCTGTGACATAATTTATTTGATTATTGAAAGTTATGAGCTTGTTTATGATGCGGAGATTAGGTACAAATGCTTTTACGGTGATTATTAAGCTTTTTTACACGTTTATTAGATCCGGTTTTCTAGACACGTTAAGAAAAAGTTTTTATATTATTACTTGAAATTAATTTAATACACTTGAATTGAAGTTGTCTTTACAATATAATAGAATTGTTTCCTTATCGGGCCCATTCAAGCTTTCGATATTGCATTCATTTGTTTTCACAAGTCGCATTAATCCATTGCACTCCTTATTTTGCAAAAAACCAATTATTGATTTTGATGACGAGTTGCATAATTTATTTTTGGAGTTCTCTGTCGTTTGTTTATCAGAAGGAGAGATTTTCTCCCTTGGTGAGATCATATTTCTAGGGATGATTTACAGGTTCAATTGCCATCTTGTGATATGTTGTTCAGGAAATTGTTTTATTTGACATTGTATACTTAGTTTAATGCTGCGACCACTAGGCATATTGACGGGCTGCTTGATTTTATGTTGTTACTTTTTTATGTAAGTTGATAATACACTTCCCATGTATTATGCTTTGATTAATAAAATATTTGATTACCTTTCCAAAAAAAAAAAAAAAAGACAGCCTATTCACTTACCTTAAAATGAAGGGATCCTCCACCACATTTCTTGTGTTGATTTCCAACAAAATGGAATTATATAAAGAAACAACTGGAACTTGAAGTAGCAAGGTCTCCCTTGTTTTAAATGAAAGTTTGTTCTCATGGGTGCCTATTTGGTAAATCACTTTTCATTAAGAGTTCTTGGATACCAGTCCCCAATGGGCATACTTTCTGGCCTCTTCCCTAATTTCCAAGGTTACGGGGTTCTCCCTCCATAAAAAATTGATTGTGTATGTTATGCTCAATTCACAAAACTTGATCCTAGAGCTCTAAATTGCATTCTCTCGGCATACTCCACTACTCAAAGGGGTATAAATGTTATCCTCCAAGCACTCATAAAAAACTATCATGGATATTACTTCATTGACAAGCAAGCCTTTTCAGGTGATACTTAGCTTCAAGAAAAGAAATTTGACAGGGAAGACAGTTTTTCGATACAAAAATATATATGGAAGGTGACAGCCACAATAATTATAATCAAGGATGACTCTCTGTGGTGTAATGTAGTTTTTAGCCAAACCTACCTTTTTTCCCCTTTTGCATTTACGATCCTCCTATTGAGCATTTTAGGTCTCATATAGTTGGAAAAGTAATTTCATATTGATTGTGCTTGTTATTCGTTAACTATTTCTGAGTTAGTATAAACCAGAAAAGTTTTACTGCCATTTCCATTCATGCAATTGCTATCTCTTAGATAAGAAAACTTGTTAGTATGCATTTCAAGACATTGTATTGGCTACATGCTTTATAATTTTCCGTTCATAAGGACGGTGACTTCAACTAAAAGTTCAATACATTTCTTAAGATTATAGATATCCATGGATTTGAATAGAATTCTACATTATTCTTAAGATTTTAACAGAAGATTTTAATGGTTTCTTATGATTACTGTGTAATGGTATAACTCCTTAATAGATCACCCCAAAATGAAAACTTCTAAAAAATTTTAATTAGAAAATAAAATAACAAATTTATTGTCTTTTAGAGAAATTCATAGCTTTGTCATTTAAATGAACTACTTTCATCAATCTACAAAACCAAGAAAATAAATATCACTAAATTAAAAATCAATTCCATCTGAAAAAATAAAATTACAATATACAAAATCAAACAAATAAATTTCAACAAATTAAAAATTAGTTCAATTTGAAAATAAAATAATTTTCATTATAGTGATGAGAATTAAGAGAACTCAATTTCTCATTTCCTTTTGTCTCCAACTTTGGATTTCGAGAAGGAAATTGAAAATGTGACTGTTTATTACTATTTACTTTTATATATATATATTTTTTTATTTCTTACTTAGTTTAATTTCTTTTATTTTTGTCAAAGATATAAAGAATTTGACTTTAGATTGTAGGCTTGAAATCCATTGAAATTTGAGAGGTCTAATTCAAATTCCGACAGAGGTATTTATATTTTTGGGCACGAAATCTACTAAAATCTATTAAAATCATTCTGATTAATGAAATCCTTACAAATTCACTTATATTGGGGACATCTAGATTTTAATGGAATATATTAAAATCTAAGTTGAGGACACAAAATTTATATGTATTTTTAACGTCCTTTAAAATCTGAGTTGGTCACAACAAATTTATATGGATTTTTAATGTCCTTTAAAAATTGAGTTGAGGACACTTTTGTAAGATTGTACATTTGTATATATTTTCAATATTAAAATTAGAGGTTGAATTGGATATTCCATATTTAGATAATTTGAGTCAACTAGTGTTTTATATATTACATTGTACAAATTTTTATTTGAAATAAATGAGGAGAAATTTATGATGTCCCGAATCTTAAGAATCTCGAATGTCAACAATGTATACGTAAATATCTTATTAAACACTTAGAAATAACTTTTAAATCAACCGCTTTAATAGTAATATGGATAAAGCTTATTGCCATGTCATAAATTTAATGTAATTTTGCTAAAACAATACATAAATGAAATAATGAGTTTTTGAACATTCTTATTTGAAAGGGTTTACCATTAAAATCTCTACACTATTGGCTCACTTCGCAAACTCCAACCTCCTCTATCCTAGTTACCTGAAAGGAAGAAACGTAAAGGGCGAGATAACAAAATTCCAATAAGTGTGCAACCGTAAATTGTGAAGCGTATTAACATTTTGTAAACGAATCATATCATATCATTCATTCACAAAGGAGACAAGAAAAATACCTTAGATGGTAGAAATTTCTTGTGTGTAGCTGCTAAACACTGGTCCCTTATCGTAAACTCATTTATAAAGGACGATAAAACTTAATTTCAAAATTTAATAACAGAATGGACAATTTAATTAACACACTTACCTTGAATTTTAAAATTAAATGTGTAGAAACTACTCTTAGATGACCTCTGTGACAAAACTTGAAAGCTTTCCCCTCTTTTCTTTTCTTTATTTTTTCTCTCTAGCTAACTCCCTAAACTTGCGGCTTATGAAAAAGGTATGGGGTGTTAAAAAATTGTTTTCTTCCACATCTTCACATCATTCTAAATTGTTTGCAATTTCTGTAACTTTTTTAACCTTGTCTAAATTACTTGACAAATAATGCGCCCCAAGATACATCTATATGCAATCAAAGACTGCAACTATGCAATATCATCTTATGATAGCAACTACGTTTAAGTCAACATGTTTAGAGGGATAATTACTCAAACTCCTGTCACCTTTCTTGGTTACCCAATCTCTTTGAAATCTATGCTGTAACTTTTGGATGCATTTATATCAATCATTTGGTGCTTGCTAGTTTCTTTTTAAAAAAATATTGCCTTTGTTTTCTCTTTTATGATTTGTTTTTATTTTCCAGTGTCACGGTGTTACTTATATTTAAACTTTTGTGAACAGATCCTTGAGCCTTGGAGCATTTATTTGCATCAAGTGCTCTGGAGTTCATAGAAGCCTCGGGGTGCATATATCTAAGGTGTGGTACTAAAAATATTTATGTTTTTCCATTCTTGATCGATACACTAGACAGAATCTTTAGTTTAATGGTTCCTTAAAAAAGCTGAGATATGAACATTGGAAAAACTTTTAACAAAAACACTGAAGATTAGAATAAAGTATGAGCAGGCTTTAACTTTCAACAGCAAATGCCTATTCTGATTCATCCGAGGAAGCCTCTCGAAGCTAAATATGGTAAGAAAAATGTGTGTCACTTGCATGTACCAAGTTGATTAATTATATGTGGTTGATCTATTTGTTCACTAATAATCTTCTCTGAAGGACATCATAGTCATAAGTCGAGGAAGCCTTGAATGATCTCCCTTTAAGGAGAGGGAGCAAGATTTTGAATCCTGAGATAACTAAAGTGTCTTGGAATACACATTTGTGTGTGAGTGGGTGGGGTCTTATGAATCTCTCATTTCTTCGTTTATAGGCAGTAAAATAGATCATTGTCCTGGGAATTATTTTCTTCATTACTCTTCTTACTGATTAGTATGCAGTCAAAGCTATTAAAGCTATTATTTCATTTCTGGAAATATTTGGGAAGACCTAACTTGGATCATTCAAGTAAGCTGCATTGAATAGTTGGTTGAACACAAAAGATTTCCGTAAATCTTATAGGAAGATCAGAAAGCATCACCAACTGAATGTGATAAAGAAAAGAGAAAAGCTGCCAGAACTGGATATGTTGAACATTATTAGTAATAAAATTTGAAAGATACTCTGATGCTACAAATCTCCTCTCTGTAGAAAATATTTGAAAAGAGACAAAATGATAATATAAGCTGCAACCCATTTATCTGGGGACCATGCAAAGTCCTCAAACTAGACCTGTATCCATGTAGGATGCAGGTACTAGATTCCATCCATAAAAAATAAATTTCATGAAGTAGCTAGCCAAGTGGAGCAATGCAGTTGATAATTCAGTCTAACAGCATGGAGGAGACATGACTGAAAGAGCAGAATGCGACATTATGTTCCATGGAGTTTCCCTTGGGAAGTCGACTCATGCATAGTTTTATTTTTTACCATAGGCCAAAATAATATGTAACTTTATTACTGGGAGTCCTTGATGCAAATAATATGTATAATTCAAATAGATCTTTTAACCCCTGAACTTTGGGTCTATTTCATTAAACAGAAACAATTAGAATCACTTTGACATGCCTGAGTATAGCAGAAAGAAAAATGATCCCACTTCTTGCTCTCAAATAAAGCCTAGAACTTCTTAAGAAGCAGCTGTTGAGCTTGGAAATTCTTTGCTTTCAAAAATAAAGTTGAGAAAGAAACAAGAGTCCTTTATCATCAGAAACATTATTTGCATGGGAAAGGGTATACCAACGACAGACAACTAAACCACACCTCTATAAACATTAATTTTTCTCCGTCACTTCTTTTGGTTTATTGTTTCGTCCTTTTTTTTCACCAAAAACAAAAACACCATTACCGTTCTGATGTGATTTTAGGCTTCACCAGAGCAGGACAGAGAGAGTTAGGTTTCCCCAGCCATGGAATTATAAAATAGAAATGTATACGAACGAGGCCACAAAATATAATCTTAAGTAGTTAATGAGGAGGTACTCCTCCTGTACCAATGTAATCTATTAAGCAAAATAACCTAGAGGCCTCTAATCATGGGCAACCCATGTCTTTCAATCTATACAAGGCCGCGAAAACATCGTGGCAATTCTAGAGAACCATACCTAGATAGCATCGCGGCTCCCATCCCTCATCGGCTAGTGAGTAGCTACCTGATTTTCTTCATGAAAGATATGGGAAATCGTGGCATGATTGAGGGAAACCAGATGTCTGATTTGTCTGAGAATAGCCTGAATGGACCATGGTCCTCTACCATGAATGATGAAGTGTATCGCGGTAGAAGAATTCGCCTTGATCCATAACCCGAGAGTCCTAATCGATTGTGGCTTAGCCTCAAGAACTTGGAAGCCGCCATAGGAAGAAAAGAAGGCTTGGATACATCGTCCAACATGATCTCTAATGATATCCTCGCCATTTGCAAAATCTTCCTTGACGCATCCATTGATATTGATCTTGTAGGATCCCAACTAGGACGTGGAAGTAGTGGTTGGGTGAGAGAAATCCCAAATAAAAGGGCAATAATTAAAAAGAAAATGAAAGGAGGTGATAACAATCTTGCCATTAAGGCTCCTATTCATTTTTCCCGCAATGAATTAATGACGTGTGGTTGTAATTTCAGAAAGGAAATTAAGGGATTTGGACTTTGGTGAAAGTGTAGAGAAGAGTGCATAACGCTATTGCTTTTGTTGGAGAATATGGGGAAGAATTCTGACTAGGAAGGGGGGGTTTAACAATGCTGAACAGTTGAGAAGTAATATGTGAATAAGTTATAAAAGAGGCCACAGCGTCATGTAATTTTAATAATAACGCTTCAGAAATATAATTGTCTAATTAAAATGCAATCTTGCCCTTCCACAAATGTGTAGTGTGCAATACCTTCATATAGCTTATTTAGGGAATTCAAAATGTTTAAATTCTAAATCTGCCAGTTGATCTCTTGCTTAGTATTATGTCATCACGGTAGTAGATACATGGTAGATGTCTTCAGAAATGGGACAACTTTTTCCACAAGTATAAAGTTCTCACTCCTTAACAAGTCACTACATTCACACAAGTATTATCAGATCATAGGTGATGGGGAAAAACAAGTATGGAATCATTTCAAGCTTGTCTTTATGACCAACGATGGAAAGCTTTAGTATGATCAGTCCTATCACGAGAACAATGTATAGCTTCGTTGCTGACCCCTCTTAAATTTTTTCCATTTCATGTTCATTCTAGCTAGCCAACTTTTAAAAATGTGGACTGGAGGAGCAAAAGTTTCCTGGTATTTTTTGTTCATTCAATGGCTTAATCTTAACAGACCTAATAGCTTTCAGGTGGTACCTTGTCCACTAATATTTAGGAGCTTTTAGCCCCCTGAATAGATCTACTTGCTATTCAATCTAATTATTGGTTATGATCAGATAAAATGAGTATACTCAATTTCTGTAAGTAGTTATTCTCAAATCACTCATTGTGGATAGTATTGTTTGATTGAAATAACAGTAGATGACGAATAGGAGAAAGGATGTTGATTTGATTGTTAGCTTGCTTGTTTGCGTTTTGTTGATCTGATTGCTACTATGCATGCATCTATTGTATTTACCAATAACATCTATTTTGCAGGTACTATCCGTCAAGCTGGATGAATGGACAAATGAGCAAGTTAATGCTTTAATGGAAAAGGGTGGAAATACTGTTGTAAACTTGAAATATGAAGCTCACATGCCAGATAAATATAGAAAACCAGAACCAGATTCCTCTATAGAGGAGCGCACTGACTTCATAAGGTATAGAAGAATGTCAATTCTTTCAATTCTTCATCAAGTGAAATATGAATTCTGAATCACAGAGCACCTTTTGGATACTCAGGAGAAAATATGAGATGCAACAGTTTTTGGACCATGATTTACAGATGTCATGCCCCTTCCCATCTCCATCATCCTCACATTGCAGTTCTTCAGGGAGTCAATCTCATTCATCCTCAGAGAAGAAACACTATGAGAAGCAAACTGGTCATCACCGCATTCATGGTTTAGGGCACGCATTTCGTAATAGCTGGAGAAGATCTGAGCACAAGACAACAAAGAAAAATAACTCAACGGTAATGATCTTTTCAGTAAAATACGAGTTTTTATATCTGAGATTTAAAATAGAAAAATTAGGGGAAGCACCGTGCTCTGATTTTATTTCTATGCACACCTAAATTCATCGAAGACAGTGCTTGCTCTCTCCCAATTTCTTCATCGATACTAGAAGGAAAATGGATCAACTCAAAAAATATTTTCATCCTTGTTTGTTTAAGAAAACTAAGAATTTTATGCTCTGATAGAAACATATTCTATACTGATTCATAAATTATGTTCGTATATCATTAGTATACACTGAATTTCAGTTTAAAATTGGTGGATAATTCTTACTATTTTTGTATGTGGTATAGGCAGGAATGGTCGAATTTGTAGGATTGATTAAGGTTAACATAGTGAGAGGCACCAACCTAGCTGTGCGAGATATGATGTCCAGTGACCCATATGTAATGATCTCACTGGGAAATCAAGTAAATACTTCTGTTATTAACTTGTTTTATCCTTTCCTCATGAAAGTGTAAAAGTGGTGTAAGTTTATCTATTGCTTTCTGCAATGACTTGTATATCTGATGCAGTCGGTGAAGACGCGTGTCATAAAGAATAACCTGAACCCAGTTTGGAATGAAAAGCTAATGTTGTCAATTCCTGAAAACATTCCTCCTCTGAAGTTGGTAAGTTTACTTATGCATAAACATTAAATAAAATAAAATAGAGGTCATGAACCCATAAATTGAAATTGTAAACTCATTTTGACAGGATTTCAGAACATGTCGTGGGATCTCTCTTTTGGGTTAATGGCGGCTTATTTATTATTATTCATGACATGCATGACCTTTGCTTCCTCTATTTATGCAGGAGAATATTTCTCAAATTATTAATCCACAGGCATCATGAAATGTACTGCTTCACCTTTCCTAATTTATTCTAAGCACTTAACATTTTCCCAAAAGCCTACTGATTTCTTCTAATTTATTCTAAGCACACCATGAAATGGATTGAAGATATGCAGTTATGAGTTTGAAAGCTGGTGGAGGGAAAGTGTTGGTGATAGGTAGGAGAGCTTTAAATTTATGCAAAATCGAAGCTGGTCAGGATAAACTAAGGGGCTTGAATAGAGAAGTCTTTAAAAAATTTGAGGATAGAGAAAAGGAATATCTTCTCTAGACTGAAGGTCTAAGATCAATTAGAGAGTGAGGGCATCTAACGGAAGAGCTTAGGAAGGAAAGAGTTCTGTTGAGAAATAGAATAGATGGATCAAAGGAGATGCAAACTATTTCATAGATTACTAAGTTTTAGGAAGTTTAAGAATGTATAAACAAATTGGAGTTGGAGGGGGTGGGGGGAGGATTCTTGATAATAATGAAGATAGAGAAGTAAAAAATCTGTTTTTCGAGAAATTATACACTAAAGACGAGAGTGAAGTGGGGGGGAGGAAGGTTTGGAATCATTTCCTATTTCAAGGGATATTAAGAAATAGTTAAGAGTCCTTTTGAAATAGAATAATCAAGGAGCTGTATTTGATAGCAATAGACAAATCTGTGGGTCCAAATGGCTTCTCTTTGGGTTTATCTAAAGATGGTATGGCTACTATTAAGGGCGTTTGATAGAAGTTCTTCCAGGATGGCATGATCAATTCGGAAACAAATTCACCATTTTATGTGTCATTTTTAAAAAATTCAGATTCTAGAGAAATTAAGTGATTTTGCCTCGTTATCCTGTTGAGCAGTTTGTACAAGATCATGGAAAAGGTTGTAGAAAGTAGACTGGGTAACATCATGGATTTTTCTAACATATATTTTCGGGACTTTACAAATAAATTTTAAAATTTTTAAGTATAAATGAAAATGGAGAAGGGCTGCGAGTATATTTTAATACCAGGTACTGAAATGTTGAAATTGGAAAATAATTTAAAAATTATACTAAATGGTACATCAAGCAGCACATTTGGCGCCTCGAGTGCACAAGACTATATATGGTGCCACATCAATAGAATTTTATTACCATCTCCATTGTCCTTGAACATCAAGTTTCCATCTCTCTCTCATTAATGGAATTTTCCGCTATTAGATCATGAGCCAAGGAGAGTTTGAACACAAATACACTGGCATCATTCAGGTCATCAGAACTAAATCCACCATGCCATATTGACATATTACCATTTCCTGCCACCAAATTGGAATTATCTCCCTATAAAATTCTCTCTTCCATACTTCTATTTCTTATGAATTCCTTTGTGTCATCCTAAAATTTTGCTTAACGAAATATCCTACTCTTATGTTAAAATATGAAAACATAAAGTGTGGTACAAGTGGAGTTACAATAGTTTCAGAGATGAATTTGATTCCATTGACAAATAGTCTTGATATGGGATTTTTATTGAAAGGTTGGTTTTTGGGTTTTAAAGTTTAAATTTTCCATTGTCTCCCAAAAACAAAGCATCATGGTGTTTGACAGTATTCCACACAGATATTTGTTGATGAGATCTCAAGGACAATTTAACAGATATTTGTTAATGTCCTTATTGTTTTGTTCTTCAAAATTTTCCCGATCCTACTTTTTTGCATTCAAACAAATGATTCCAGTCTACCCAATATGTTATCTTGCATTTCAATAACATTCCTTTGCCAGAATTACATTCACAAATTGATGATCAGCATTTTATCATCTCATAGACCAGTTAATATAGACGTTTGTCCTAAAAAATCTTTCACTTAGGATGCTCCAGATGAAAATTGAAATAAGTAAATACTATAGGTGAAATCCAAATGAAGATATAACAGGAATAACGTGCTAGTTTTGAATAATTTTCTCGATAACTTACAGCTTAAATGATATCATCGCATGCATAAAAAATCGATATGTAATTTTGTCTGGGGGCGTGTATTTGTTTCCTTGTAAATGTATCTAATAAGAACATGTGTTGTGGTGTGGCAGATTGTATATGACAAGGATACATTTAAAACAGATGATTTTATGGGGGAAGCCGAGATCGATATTCAACCCCTGGTCTCTGCTGCAAAAGCCTCTGAGTGCACCACAATTGATGAGTCAATGACACTTGGAAAGTGGAAAGCAAGCAAAGAGNCCCTGGTCTCTGCTGCAAAAGCCTCCGAGTGCACCACAATTGATGAGTCAATGACACTTGGAAAGTGGAAAGCAAGCAAAGAGAACACACTTGTAAGAGACGGCGTTATCAGCTTCAAAGATGGCAGAGTGAAGCAGGAAATAGCTCTGAAGCTGCAGAAGGTCGAAAGGGGAGTGTTAGAGATTGAGCTTGAATGCGTGTCGCTCACACAGTAGTAGTAGTATGTGAAAACAAATTAGGTCATATTTTATATGCCTGCCTGCCTGCCTGCCTGCGTGGTTTCTTGTTTTGGTACTTTCTGGTCTCCCCATGTTCTGTAATCATACTAATTGATGGGAAATACATTGTTTATCCATATATTTAAGTATAGGTGTTTGTGATAGAAGATTTAGAGTGTAATTATTGTAAAGGAAATTGTGCCTGTAGAATTCCCTGTTTTGTGATTTATTTGAAACGAGAAACTGTCAAATAATTAAATAGCTGAAATTTTACTGGGACAGTTTGCAAGACACTTTTATGAGTTCAGCCAGAAAAATCTAGAAATAGTGAGACAACTTTTGCTTTGACACTATGAGACCGACCTCGTTTATAAGATGAAACGTGTAGTTGAAAAGTTGATAAAAGTCGTGAATTTCATAAAATGTGCAGTTGAAAATGAGTTTTAGGAAAAATGAGATTTAAAAATATAAACAAACATGGGCATTGATAAGTGTATTTTATACACTTATTTAGGTTGTTAATATGGAGATTTGAAAGTACTCTAGATGAATTATAGCTTAATATCTTGTATTTATTGCTTGTTAGGTAAAATTTGATGATTGGAAATGATTTTGGAAGATATGAATGAAGATCAGCGAAAAATGAGGATTTTCAAAGTTCGGGAACTAAATTAAAAATATCCAAAAGATGATTTGGACCAAGAGACAATGATTAAAGATGAAAAGGAAACAGCTCGATGAAATTAGTAAGTAGAAAATGGAAATTGCATGAAGAAAGGACTTGTGCTAAACGAAAGAGCAAATTAAAGTACCAAAATGAGTTTCCCAATAAATAAAGGGGTGCGATCGCGATCACCCAATTTATTCACTGGCAGATTTCAATTGAAGAAATTACGATAACAGCTATATATGTTGTGCAATACCATGGCTAAAGTTCCGACTGATGGGGGCAATTTCTTTCTACAACTGAAACTCCTTTCGGAAACCACTTTGGACATGATTTTTTACCTAATTCTAGCCTTCCTTAAGTACAGAATAGGGACAAACATTGAAGGGGTCTCTCATATCAAACATAATATACAAATCTTTTAATTAAGAGAGGCCAATCTATCATATTTGAGGAGGAGAACAAATCTACCTTGGAATTGAAGGCAAGAAATATCAAGAAGTTGAAGATTCAAAACTCAAGATTGAAGATCAAGAACAAGGAAATAGATTCCACACCTCTCTTGGAGAATGTGTTGTTAAAAAGTGGGGAATTTTTTTTTAAAATACATGTATAATTATTTTATGGGAGAATGTGTGGTTGAAAATGAGTTTTGAAAAAATGTATTCTGAAAAAAATGGGGCTCAAACTGGGGCTTAAGTAATTAACTTTTCTCGATTGATGTTATATGTTTTGTTGTATTACTTGAATGTTTGTTTGCGAACCATTTACTTAATTAGTTGCTTATATGTTTCAAGGAGTGTTGATGATACAAATATGATAAACAAATTCTACTCACCTACGTATAATTTTCACTTCCTAAACTCGCTAATTTTGATGCTCAAACTAGAGCACGAAGGGAAATAGCTATCTAAGAGGAATATATTTGAATTGCATGCATTTATCTTCAAATGAGAGGATATTTATAAATTTCCCTCTAAATTGTGGGGTAGTTTGGTGTCTTTGGGAGTGATAGATGGCGGCTTCTTGTTGACTATCTTATAATAGGTTCGGTTAAGAATCACGCTTTATTCATTAGTCCTCGTTTATTGACAACCTGTAGCCAATCTGGATTATGTAAAATGGTTTGCAAAATTCGGGCGAGCTTTCTATATCTTCGTTCTCCTCGCGCATTGATTACACTTCGCCAATAGCTAGTCAGGTTTTATTGTTCATATTAAATCTAGGACTTTAATTGTCTTATGGTATGATTGGCGAATCTATTGAGGGCTTTTCGCCTTGCCTTTACTCATCCCTATTTATTCTGAGAAGAAATGGGAAACATGCTAGTGATCACTATCGTTGTATGTGTGCTAATAGGCCTTATTTGTGTTTTCCCATGTTAGTAGCCCGTGGATGGCGCGTGATTTAGCCTATTTTTCTTGGGATTCGATCAACTGCCAGTTTATTTTCAACAGTTATTGTAATACCCAAATCAGGAAAGTTTAAAAAGATTTGATAGGTACTACTCATACCAACAAGATGCACATTCTTTTCCGGA
>CAIGRR010027737.1:0-12533 GCA_903798365.1 Fraxinus sp. 1973-6204
TATCAACCAATATATCCAACAACCATTTCTGGGAACAACTTAAGAATATACTGAAGAGGGTCATCACACAATTGCCACATCTCTTCTCCATCGGTTATTAAAGCACCATCACATACACTAATTGTACGGCGTTGTCAAGACTCTGAGAAACCCAAAGTTTTTACCCTATATGGACTATTTTGTAAAGCTAACCAAATCATGGCACATGACAAAACGTCAAGGACATGTCCCTTATTGTTGCATGCCCTGAATTTGTGGATGAGATGTTGAATAGTAAAAATAGGTAATACTGTTGATTGTCTTGGATGCAAGCCATGGTGCCCTTGATAAAAAAGTTCCAAAGATTAAATGCAGCTAATCAAGCCAAAACTTAAAAAGACAGCAGAGAGAAAATTGAGTTGACATGGGAAAACTATAGCTTCCATTGATAAGGGATCAATAGAACAGATGGTTGCATGTTACACGACCTGAAGTGCACCAGGCATAGAGCCCCTAACTAAAGACATTCTTAATAGACTACAACAGGCAGAGCAGGAAGTGATGCCTCTATGACCATCATCAAGACACATTTGACTATGTTAATTGGCAATCCCAGATGGATGATAGTGGAAAAACATGTAACGTAATGATAATAATAAGTACATTTAAAACTTATGATATATATTTCACATTCAAATACAAAATACGATGACTTAAAAAAAAACACCTTCTGGCAATGATTCTTCAAATATCGACAACACTTCTTCAAGAAAATATACACAACGCAAAGCTCCTTCACGGTAAAATACACATTCTTTTTCAACATCTGGAGCATTCTCAAGACAGACTTTAACAGCCTGCAACATTGTAAGTTGACATGAATAGTAATAACCGAAACCAAAATGAATACCTTAAAATTATACATTGCCAGACATCACATAGCCTTCCAAAGTTAGTCCTTACTGAATATATGTACAGGCCTGGAAGTAAAATATTTTTAACTTTTTGAGAAAGGAAAAGAAATTTGCAATTTACTGAAAATGAAGCAAGCAGTCTTAGATGCTAGAGTATTAGTCCACAAAGAACCTGTACGCGCCAGAATTCTTTTGAGGAACCTATAGAGATAGAGATAAGATGCTATAATTAACCATGTTAAAAAGTATTCAAGAATATCAAACCTGCTATTAAAATCAATTATTTCAAATGTAGGAAATAAGCAACTTGTGCATAACTATGCAAAGCTCCACGGAAGTCGCTAAATAGTGATGCTCATAAGTCATAACAATAGAATGAGAGGCACTAAATGAAAGCTGATTACTAGTTTTAAAACTTATAATTAATGTAAAACATACCTTGTGAGCACAAAGAAGCCCAAGATTTTCAAGGCAAAACAGAATCTTTGCATGATCACTTTCCAATCTTCTCCTCAGAATCTCACATTTATAGTCAGTATCTCTGTGCTGACTTCGTAGCGACTTTTGGAAGTCAAGCAAAACAGCATCAAACTGTTTAACAAATGATGGAGACAATGTTGCTAAGAAACTTTTACACTTATGCAAGACGAAGTGCACAAGGGATTATAATGTTACAATTTTAAACAATTCAAACATACTACAATTTTTCAATCTGCAATATTGCAACAAAATGCACCACACTCAGACATAATTATGAGAGTTGTACAAGTAACAAGACTTTTTAATCTTTTACCATAATGCAAGCATGTAAAACTATACACATATGCTCTAACGAACTTATCTTGGCTAACTTGGAATGGATAAACCTATCTGAATCCTCCTTTCATTTTTCCACAATTGTTTCACAAATCAAATGGGTACAACCCCTCCCACCCCCACCCACCCAAAAACAAAACCACCATAAGCCCCCAAGAAGAGGTTTCAAAGATTGGCCCTTCACACAAGAGGACCAAATGGAATTATATGCTGGAAACAAGGAAGAGTTAAATGAACTGACCCTTGTTAACTTCACTATAATTACTTGACATATTATTTAGTTCCAATTTATCTATCTCCTAGGAAATAAGATGCACTATTGAAATGGGGACCAAAAAAGGGAATTATATATGATTCTAGAGGCTGAAACAAAATTCACAGTATATTCCACAAAATTAACCAAGTCTTCATCCTTGTTTCCTTTCCCCTTTTCAGGTGTATCTCTAAGTGTAACAACTATCACCACAATATTACGTTCACAGACCACAAATTTCACCTTAGAATATGAAGATTCTAATTTGTCTTTCAATTCCAAATTGGAAGGCACAGCAGGATCATAAAGCCTACAATTCTGCTTTGCCACGGGGGTGAATTTTTTCGGTTCCGTCCTGTCCTCATTTGTATATACCTGTATAACAACGTAGAATCAACAATCATGAAATAGATTGGCCTTTCACACAACAAGACCAAAAGAAATTATACTCTTGTGCAACAGAGAGGAGTTAAATAAACCGACTCTTCTAACTATTTCTATACTTAAGATATTATTTAGTTCCAATTTATCTATCTCCTACAAAATAAGATGCACTAAATGAAATAAAGATATCATCATTGGAAACTACTATAGGACCAACAAAAAAGGAACTAATCTAGAGGCTGAAACAAAATTCCCATTAAATTCTACAAAATTAACCAAATTTTTTTTCTTGTTTCCTTTTTCCCCTTTTCTGGTGCATCTGTAATAACTACCACCACAAAATTTATCTTCACAAGCTAAAAATTCACCTTAGAAAAAGGTGATTCTAATTTCTTTTTCAATTTCAAATTGGAAGGCAAATCCTGATCATAAAGTCTGCGATTCTGGTTTGCCAAGGGGACGAATTCTTTCGGTTCCATCCTGTCCTCAATTGTATATACCTGTATAAACACGTAGGATCAACAATCATGAAATAGATTGGTCCTTCACACAAGAATACCAAAAGGAATTATATTCTGGCAACAGTGGAGTTTCTGAACAGACCCTTTTAACTTCTACTATACTTAATCAAGATATTATTTAGTTCTAATTTTTCTCTCCAATGAAATAAGCTTCACTTAATGAAATAAAGAATTTATAATTTGAAGAGGCTGAACCAAAAATTCACATTAAATTTCAGAAAATTAATCAAATCTTCTTCCTTGTTTCCTTTCCCATTTCTGGTGTATCGGTAATAACTACCACTACAAGATTATCTCGACACAGTAAAAATTTCACCTTAGAACATGAATATTCTAATTCATCTTTTAATTCCAAATTGGAAGGCATGGCCGGAACATAAAGTCTGGAATTCTGGTTTGCCATGAGGATGAATTCTTTCGTTTCCACTCTGTCCTCAATTGTATATAACTGTATAAAAACTTAGAATCAATAATCATGGGTTTGTAACTGTTGTGATCAATAAAAGTTTCGCCAATACTGAAAATTCAGTAGAGAAGAATTAGCAAATGTCACCTGGCAATCCAATAGACTTTCAAGCTCCGATATTTGCTTCTGACAGTCTCCGTTGGAAAAGACGCCTGATCCAGAAAGGCCTATTAAGTGATGTGCAAAGTAGTTGATATGTAGAAAAGGGGGAAAACAATTAGGTGTGAAAATTTAACGGTGATAGATATATTAGACTAATTGTAATTACTGCAGTACTTCGTGGATGGATATAAAAGAATAAAATATTCCTTTTGACTAGGTTCCAGTTTAATATTTATTTCTGTAAAACTCAAGCCCATTTCCCCATGGTTTTGTCTTGATTTTGTATTACATTCCCTATTTGATTGCAATATTCGAAAGCATTAATGACTTGTACATAAGTCTATATCATTTAAATTTGGATTGCTGGCTTCATTTAAATTTAAATTTGGCTTTATTTCTAGAGTGCAAAAGAACCAAAATTTTAGTACAGCAGGGTATTCACCTTGTCCATATCCTGCCTGTTCATTTATTAAATTAGCTGCGATAAATGATATTGTTTGGCCTGTTTATTACCAATTCATTTACGAATGATGTACACGATTTAAAAAAAGTATGAACTAAAAGAGAAAATCTGGTCTCTCATGTTTAAACGTCTAACACGACAGCCACAGAGATAAAAATAAAAAGAAATCTGATTACCATTTCTAATCCCAGGAGAAGCTGTCATCCCAAAAATCTTGGGCCGGTTGGAAGATTTGTGATAAAATTCCTTCATAATTAGAAGATACTGATCAGTTACAAATTTACCTTAGGGACGACAGACAAGAAAGTGAGGGAACCGGGTGAAGAACAGAGTATTCTGGAAGATAAATAGAATATTTTATTTCATCAAGAATAAAGAACATAACTGTTCAATTACATATTTATATGCAAGGAGTAAAGGCTAACGATTACACAAATGATACTATAGCAAGATTGAGTTATGAAATAAGACAGAGTCTAATACAAATTGCACAATACACTTCAAACAAATATCAAAAGAAATCAGCAATAATGGAGAAAAAAGGAAATGCTGATAAATTGGAATATGACTATGCAATGAAAGCTTGAAGTTACCTTCATAAGCTTTGCATAAGGATGTTTACGGGAAGCAAAATGGCATTCGTCTAGTATAATAAAACATAATACTTGAAAATTCAAGAATCCCTTCCTTAAAGCATCCAAAAAAATTTGAGGTGTCATAACCAACACCTGAAATGAAAAACAAAGTAACAACATGAATCACTTTTGCAGCAAAAGCATTGACATATAATTTCAGAATTTTGTTGCAAGTATTCTTCATACATATTGATCAAAAACATCAATTGTAATTCTAGCTATCTTCTTACTATACACACTTCAACAACCATTTGAGAAATAATATGGACGCTGATGAGCTTAAAAATAAGACAAACTCAGTTTTGAGCTACAGACTTTGATAAACATAGTTGTCAAAGTCACTTTTTTCGCTAACAAAACTTACTCTTCCAGAAGGAGAAAGTAAGTTTTGAGCACAGCCAAACATTCTCTGAACTAAGGGAGAAGAGAAATACAGCAAACCAGTCAGGCCAAAAGAATGCAAGTGTTCTGATTTTAAATGGAGTCAGAAACCGAAAATTTGATAGCCAGTTTGTATTCAATGACTGTCCTTATGAGGAAGGCCAAAATAAGCAGAATCCTGAATGGGTGTAAGTATGAAATAAACTGAACCAAAATAGAAAAATTATCCCATTATTGCATCGTTAGAAAAGAATCCAAAAAATTATAATGGTCATTGTGATTCAACTAACATCATGCTCATCAACTTCCTTCTCCCAAGTCTTGACATTCCACACATCAACCCCTTTGGCTCCATAGTATTCTTCCACTTCAAGCTCTGTGAGAGATTTTATCTCCTCGTATTGCTGCAATGTACCATCGATAAGAATAAACTTGACAAATTTAAAAAACTCAGTTTCTTCCAAAAGATAAGTGAGTCTAATTATACTACATGTAACAATGACAAAGAGAAAAGTGTTTGTTTAACAGATAAATATGACTCATTATATAATTACAAAAGAAAACAATACGAAAACTGTTTGCTTAACGTTAATGTGCTTTGTGCTCTTCATAAACATGGAATTGGGAATGTCACCAAAAAAGAAAAATGTGGAATTGGGGCCTTGGAACTGAAATTGAGTAGAGAACTTCTGCGTTTGAATTCATTTTTTCCTAGTTCAGACACCATGCTGCCAAACACCATCTTTCAACAATTGGAAGTTTCAGGAAAATTAGTTAGACAGTAAGAAAATCAAAGAACAACCATAAAATACAACAAAATATCAAAACTATTTTGAAATTAGAAGTGATAATTTAAGCTCAATGACACATTGGAAAATAAACATCAAACTAAGGAACCAGTCAATCATAAATACTACAATATTAATATGAAGTTAGAAACAAACAATAAACAAAATACATGCCCTTTTAACAAATTTCAAGAAAGGGCATACCTGATGAACAAGATGAACAGTGGGTGTTAAGAAAATAATCAATTTTTTTTCACCCTTATTATTCTTTAAAGTTTTCCCAATTTCTTTGATCATCATAGTTTGTATCGCGGTTTTCCCAGCCCCATTCTCCAACACTGCTATTGTATTCCTCTCCATTGCCACTTCATACACCTTCCTCTCATACCTGACATGCATGCACCAAACAAATCAAAATCATAAAAACACCACTAAAATAAAAATTAGACAAGCCCATAAATTATTTTGCTTAAAAAAATTAAAAAAGCGGCACTTACTCGCTAGGTATAGAGGTATCATCGCCAGTTTCGGGCTTGGAGTCCATGTCTTCAAAACATCTTTTTAATGGGTTTAACACGATTTCATCCTGGACCTCCATTCTCTGGTTTTTAAATATCTTTTCTGTTAATCACCAAAAAATTATGTGGGTAGCTAAGAATTTTTGCAGAAGATTTTAAATACTTTTAATACGACGCCAGGGCTTCATCTGAACATTTGTGCGTGTGTGTGTGTGTGTTGGGGGTAGTGTGTTAAAAAAATTGAGGTTTTATATTGAATGCCATTAATTAACAAAATCACTCTGTGTTAGGGGCATCCCAAATGGAATAAACGGAACAAAGCTTGAAAACGGAATAAAGTGACGTTTTGGATTCTCTGTAGTCAGTACGAACTGTAGGGTTTTTCCACCATTGTTGTATGTTAAGTCGAGTGTTTAAGGAAATTACGGAATTATGAATTCGAACTGAGACCGTAGAAATTGAGAGAAAATTACAGGGGAAATCCAAACTTTATTCATATTCTGTAGACTTGTAGAGTCGTAGTTGAATGTTAATGGTTAAAATGTCAAAATTTATGGAAAACCAAATAAAAAAATAAGCATATTCATTTTTTATTAATTAACTATAAAAAAGGGGCAACATATAGAAAATAAATAAAAATTACCCTGAATCCATCCATGGGTCGAGGGAGAGCAACATGGTTGGGAAAAATACAATAAAGTGTTGTAGAAGAGCTCAAAGGTTCGTACAATGTAGACGCGACATTTTTTAAAAGACACTATAAGGCAATGAAGATTGAATTTTGGAACTTGAAGGGTGCGCATTTTTGGCGAATTACGGAGGTGTTGAGTAGGTTTGGGGTTATCGAATTGTCGGGATTGCAAGTGATTTTTGAAGAAAATTGTGTAGTAAGATCTTGCGTCTCTTTTTTCTTCATATCTTCCTTTCACTTATCGAGACACGTTGAAAAGCGTTAAAATGATTCACACGATTATCGATTCAAATATGTATACACAAATCTCTGTATAAATTATCTTATTTCTAAAAGTACTATGGTATTTATTTATCGGATGGATTTATCTTATACACTCGCAATATCATACTTGTCCCATCTAAATTTAAGTATCAACATAATATTGTTATTTCTATCTATGTGCCATATTTAAACCTTCCAAGTTCCAAGCTCAATCCTTCAACATCTCTCATCTCTATTTTCCCCCATTGAATTAATTAAACCAGATCAAAATCTCCAAATTAGATAGTAACTTTGCCTATTTCAGTCATTATCGTCCATTTTCTTTTCAAGGATTTCTTGTATATCTGCCATATTGGAGTGCTACAATTAAAATAATAAATTATAACATTTTTTGGGTTTTTTTATTTTTCCCAGAATTCCTTCCCCAAAAAACGATAAGAGAAAGTTAGGTTTATTGCTCTAAAAAGGGAACAAATTAGATTCATAGACTTGAAACAAATTAAAACCTCTAATAACCGTAATTTATACGTAACAAAGCCCTAAAAACCAACTGATGACAAAGAGAACCCCAATCCGTCAAAAGTCCACGATTTCGTAATGCTTGGTAGGTGGGGTGAAAGGTTGGAGACTGGTGAGGTGGTTGATGGTGGCGAATATGGTTGACAGCTAGCGGATAAGGTGATTGCAAACTAGTGGAGAAGCCGATGGCATGGGCTGGATGGTGGAAGAAAGGTGGTAAAGGGACAGAATATTGGTGGCCACCATGACCAGCAAGAGAAGCAAATTTAGACATTGTGAAACACATATTCAAGATTTTTGCTGATGATATGCACAGTGATGATGGGGTGGAGAAGGAAGGTGATGAAAAGGAGGTGATCTGAAAATTAGGCTCGACGGATTTCAATATTGTGAGGGTGATTGGGATGGGTGCATTTGAAAAGGTGTCTCAGATGAGGAAAGAGGGTGCTAGTGGAATCATCGGAGATGGGATTTTCGTGATGAGGAAGGACACTATAATCAGGAACATAAATGTTAATTATATGCGAGCGGATAGGAATATTCTCACAAAAGAGGAGCGTCCATTCATTGTTCAACTTGGATACTCCTCTCAGTTAAATTTTTCTCAATTCATTATCTTGGTCTGTGACTTGTTGATTGATTTGTATTGTAGTTATGAACTAGAACTTTATTTTATCTAAATAGAGAAAAGGACATATGAGTTGATTTTGATTTGTAAGGTTGGTTTCATATAAAGAGTTCATGTGAGTTCGGAATGTTAGGGTGCGTTTGATTGGGAGTATGAAATTTACACGAAAAGAAAATGAATTCTAAACAATTCAATTTTTTATTGGTGGGCAGATAAAATAGAGAGGATAGATGAGATGGAGAAAGATAGAGTGAATTACCTAGGAAATAAAATCCATCACTCCCTAAAAAAATGTTTTCCTTATTTTTGAGGAAAATATTATCACATGTATAATGAGGAGTTTGTGGCTAACTAGACTTTGGAGCTTGTATCGTGAATCATTTTTTAGTCTCTGTCACTTTCTTGAAATTTTTGTTAATTTTTTTACTAACAAAAATTACTTTTTCATTTTTCAATAAAAAAGTAATGCTTAACTTAAAAATGTAACATTTCATCACTTAATTTTAACAGTATTTTTACTTCTTCTTTTTTATTCTCTGTTGCTTTTTTTAATGACAAACACAATTTTTTAATATAAAAGTGACATAAAAGTGAATAAAAAGTGACACTTCATATACACATTATATTATACTTCCAAAATACTTTTTATATGATTTTTCAAAAGATCACTAATTTTGGGGTATTTTTGTAAGTTGTCCAAACGATAATGTGATGAGCCCCGATAGATTGCACCTCAAACTCTTCCTAGCCCAAAAGATTGGGCCTGGGCTAACTAAGGATATGTCTGATGGGACTAAAGTTAGGCAGTATTTATGTTGAGATATTTAGCTTCCATTCGAGGCTCCATTAAAATGAAATTTTAGAGAGAGAGAAAAAAATGTGCTTTTAAATAGGGCTATTTTGGAGAATGTGTGAATAAAAAATAAGAATATGAGAAAATGTGTGGTTGAAAATGAATTTTTGAAAAATGTATTTTTATAAAAATGGAGCCCAGACGGGGTGCTTATACAAATACTTTTAAAATTATGGAATTTTTTAAAAGGGAAAAATCATAATTAACCTAATTAAGATTACAAAAAATTCAAAATTTAAGAAAGTTTTCATAAATCGTGTCACGTTTCATGATTTTCTTTAAAAAAAATAATAATAATAATTGATATCAATTGATTTATATAAGATAATCATTGTGACCTAAATTGGTAGATATACGAGGATGACGTGATATATAAATAGATTTTCTAAAATAAAATTTAACAAGATAGTTATTTTATCTTCGAATTCTTCATCCATATCACCATATTCAAAGGCAACCGAAATGGAATTTTGGCTCCATTGGTTGAAATTTTCTTTGACCTTTTTCATGTCACAACGAACGATGTAGGAGGTTACAATCAACATAATGCATTAAACGTTTGGAATTATATAATTCAACATTGCTTTCTGCATGACTTTCTTTTCTCCCAAAAGTTGTGACGAATTTGTATAAAGTCGATACAGAGTGCATATACAAAATTGAGTCAAATGTATAAAAATTATAACTGGACCAAGATTATATCCATGTTAACTATGTTTGCGATCTCAATTATTTATAACATATGTCTTTGATATTATTGTCTTTGCGATTTTTTTTTACTCAAAAGTTGTAATAAATACGTCTAGAATGATCTTTGTGATTTCGTTTCTCCCAAAACACAAGATACACAAAGGTATTATCCTGTATTTTGGAACAATGAAAGAAATATGAGTGAAATTCTTAGTAAGAAGGATGATATTTCTCTCACCAAATCAGAACAAATATTGTGAAAAAACAAAAGGTTTCTCTTCTACAAGACTCTAAGGCAGTGTTTGATTCCTCTAATTTTCCTTGGAAAATGGAAAAGTTTTTTCATTTTCCTACTATTCACTTGTTTGATTGCAATAATTTGACTGGGAAAAAAAATTTCACAACCGCCGTTCACGCGCCTGTTTTCTAGCAATTTGGTGAATTGATTTTCCTTTTGTTTTTACTGGAATTGATTTTCCATGTTCTGTCTCTTTTTTTTTTCTTCTTTTTAATTTTTTTTTTTACAATTGAAATTTTTTTAGACACCATTGGTAAACAAAATTATCATTTTTATTGATAATTTTCATGCAAAACAAGGACAAACGAATAGTATTCGGTATGGTAATTTTTAAAAAAAAAAAAAAATTGGCAAGTTGAACAAATTCTAGACCCAATGGTAGAAAATATCATTTTAATGGACAATTTTCATGAAAAACGAAGTCAAACGGATACCAAACTTTCAACATTTTTCAGGTGGAAAATTATATCAATCAAACACAATTAATTACAATTTCCAGGAAAACAAATTCTAGGCAATTCAATTCCCAGTAAAACATTTTCTTTCCATTCATTTTTCATCTTTGCAATCAAACGGACCCTAAAGAAAGAAAGTAGCGAGTTTCAAATTTGGAGCAATCAACTCAAGATAATAATCCCCGAGTTATGGGGATTCGTGAAACAATAAATCGAATGCTAAAAGCATATTTATGTTATTATTTCTTATATAAATACATGATTTCTGAATAGAAAAAAAAAAGGTAATTAGCACACAATGTTCTTATCTTTCATTTTTATTGTGTAAAACGTCCATATCTTTCATTTTTTTGACATTTTCACCCTTATTCCCTCATTTCATTGCGCAAAAGGTCATTTCACAGATTTTCTCAATTAAAAATTATAAAAATGACGAATATACCTCTCTCTTTAAATAAAACAAAAAGAAAAAGAAAAAAAACGAATTGCTACCACACTCCCTTTTTTATTTAAAAAAAGCACAAATAAGTCACAAATAAATTATTAAAAGGGTAATTGTACATAATGTTCTTATCTTTCACCGTTATTGTGAAAAACGTCAATATCTTTCTTTTTTTTTTTTGCATTTTCACCTTTAATTACATATTTGATTTCGTAAACCACTATTTTCATCAAATTTCTCAATAAAAATTGTGAAATAACGAATATAACCTCATATTTAAATAAAAAGCTAAAGAATTAAATTGCAATCATAGTCCCTTTTTTTTAGAAGTGCAAACAAGTCCCCAATAAATTATTAATTTTTTTTTTTAAATGTGCAAACAAGTCCCAATTAAATTTATTTAAAAATAAAAAATGCAAATGAATCTCAAATAAATTATTAAAGAATTAGTAATTAAAAAATTTATTTAAATAGTAGGTTATATTCGTTATTTCACAACTATTTATTGAAAAATTGGATGGAAATTGTGGTTTGCGCAATCAAATATGTAATTAAGGGTGAAAATATCAAAAAAATGAAAGGTATGGACATTTTTCGAGATAACGGTGAAAGATATGGACATTATGTACCAATTACCATTTTAATAATTTATTTGTGACCTATTTACGCTTTTTTAAAAAAAATGGGACTGTGATTGCAATTAATTTTTTTCTTTTTCTTTTTGTTTTATTTAAAGAGACGTGTATATTCGTCATATCATAATTTTTAATTAAGAAAATAGGTAAAAATGACATTTTGAGCAATGAAAATATGGAAATAAGGGTGAAAATGTCAAAAAATGAAAGGTATAGACATTTTTCACAATAACAATAAAAGTTGTGAACGTTATGTACTAATTACTCAAAAAGGAAGTGTTACGTAATCTTTGATAAGACAAACTTAAATAGAGGTGTTGTTGCCCTAAAGCGAGGATGGGAAGGGACGAGTAACATGGTCCTCATTTCGTTACCGACCCGTTTAAAGTTGATTTCAAGATATAAGTTTGTGATCACACAAAAAGAAAAGAATTATTATTTTCAAAGAAAATATGGATTGTTCTAAAAATTGAAAATAATAATTGGTGTGTACTGTCGCAAGCACCCAAAAGTAATACATAAACCTCTAAAACTAATGTAGTAGTAGGAGTAATGGTGGATCCCACGAAGAGTATGTAATTTAATATTTTATGTTTCGTATAATTATTGAGGGGTTCTTGTATGCAAACAATTGTAAATACCGCAATTAATAACAATGAAAATTAAATTAACGAAAACAATCAAAAGACTAACCTTGGTCTAAGTCCACATCCACCGTCGGAAATCCACAATTGATCTTAGATGATAATTCAATTCATGTTTTGAATATTCACCGTTGTAATTATTTTCCTATCTCTCCTTAATTTTAGTTAGTTAGAGACCAGCGTTCTAATTAACC